>JBBPBS010000206.1:4615141-4691777 GCA_037974835.1 Cicer judaicum
ATATTTTAAATAAATAATAAAATAAGAAAAATACTATAAAATTGAATATTGTTTATATATATATATATAGGTATAAATTAATATAAAATAGACTAAATAGCACATGCGGACTATTAACTTAATTTTAGTCAACGTTTTAATCTTTTATCTTTTGTTTTTTTTTATTTGATCCTTTATTTTAATTTTAAATAACAACTTTATTTCTTATATTTTAAAATATCAATAACGTAATTCTTTTATTTATAAAAATTCAAAAAATTCATCAAAATTTTCAAACAACACCCATAAAATTAATTATCGTCGTCAATATAATGCAAATTTCATCAAATGTGTAACTCAAATATTCAAATAAACTCATTTTCATCTCCAACAACATCAAATTCATCAAATAAAGAATAAAAATATAAGTTTATTTAAATATTTAAGTTATGTATTTGATGAAATTTGCATTATATTGAAGATAATAATTAATTTTATGGGTTTTGTTTGAAAAATTTGATAAATTTTTTGATTTTTATAAGAAAAAAAAAAATGACATTGTTGACATTTTAAAACATAAAAGATTAAATTGTAGCTTAAAATTAAAATAAATGACCAAATTGAGAGAAAGAAAAAAATAAAAAACTAAAACTTTAACTGAAATTAAATTAAAGGACCGCAATTGCTATTTAATCTATAAAATAATAACACAAACTTAAAAATAAATAGATTTTTTTTTCTATCAAAAAATAGTATTACCGTCGTCAATTATATGTATTAATTTATGTTTGTATAATATAATTAGATTTGCAAATAATTGAAACTTATTAATGTTTTCAACTATTATAAAATAAAATATCAATAATAATTAAATAATATAGATAATAAAACATTAATAATATTGTTTCTATTATGGTTGAAAATATAAAAAGCATCGTACCAATCGAGTAAATCTAATATTCTTCAAGCTAACGAGTTTTCAAATGAAGTTAAATATGTTACTGAAACTAAACAATATTGTAATCAAAATAATAGTTAAATAAATCTATATATCAAACAATAAGATGAAGGTAAAATTGTGAATCTCTCAACATTATTGTAAATGTAATTACATTCTTTGACGCAAACACCATCATTTTACTGAAAAAACTGAAGGAAAAAATCACATTTTTAAATTGAAGAAACTTGCAAGAATTTTATTATAAGGTGTTTGGTGTAACTTCCAATGAAAGTAAGCCTGTATCCATGAATAGTTGACTTAAACTTTCTCACATGGTTAAATGAGACCAAAAAATTATGTATTGTGGACGGGTCTCCTTCAACAAAATCGTCAAATTCTTTGATATCTTTCTTTTAATAGAAACTTGTATATTTAACAACTAAAATAAATGGAAGCTTTTGTCATACATAAATATACTATTTTAGTTCTTGAAAGTATATGACGCTGTAATTTTGATCCTTGATTCACTAAAAAAATCTAAATTAAACCTTAAATTAAATAGTCCGATACAATCTACAATCATAAAATATTTAAGAGTTACAACTTATTATTAAAATAGTCTATGATCATTGTAACATCAGAGAAACGTTATAATTTTAATGATTCGATGATTAATTTGAGTTTTTTGCTGAGTCAAAAAATAAAATCACAATGTCCTAGACATTCAAAGATTAAAATGGTAATTTATCTTAAATAAAATAATCAAAATGATGTAAGAGAAACTTATGAAAATATTTAATAAAAAAGATGTGACTAAATAAATAATAACAAACAATAATGCAATTAGTAGGAGAAATAAATAAAGTTTAAAAATTTATAAAATTGTCATCAATTTGTGAGGAAAGGTTTACATGTAGAAAGTTAACAACTTTTTAGACATTCAGTTTTAGTTTTTTTAACAAAAACATGTGATTTATTGTAATGGGATCAGTTTAAGCAATAAAATGATATATTAAAGGAAATAAGGACCGATCATTTTTTTAGAAAAGATGTAACTAAATAAATAATAACAAATAATAGTACAATTAGTGGAAGAAATAAATAGATAAAGTATAAAAGTTTATAAAATTGCCATCAATTTGAGAGGAAGAATTTCCATGTAAAAAAGATATGGATTGATAATTTTTTTAAAAAAGATATGGCTAAATAAATGATAAAAATAATATAATTAGTGGAAGAAATAAAGAGATAAAGTATAAAAATTTATAAAATTTCCATCAATTTGAGATAAGGAATGATAAATTTGTTTTGGTTTTTTAACAAAAAAGAAACATGTGGCTAAATAAATAACAATAAATAATAATAGTACAATTAGTGGGAGGAATACATGAGCAGTTTTATTGTGAATATAAAAATAAATTTAAAAATTGCCCCTCGATTTGAGTAGGAAAATTTCCATGTAGAGACTTGTGATAAGTTGGTCTTTGATACCATAAGTTAATGTTTTTGCTTATTAACTTTTAAAGTATTTATCACTCTTTATAGTTATTTTTAAGTATACATTTATACATGGGTAGCTTTATTGTAATTTAAGCAATAAAATGACTTTTTTTAAAGATAATGACTGATAATTTAAAAAAAAAAATTGTAACTAAAAAAATTAAAAAAAATAATAATGCATTTAGTGAGAGAAATAAAAAGATAAATCTATAAAATTGTTATTAGTTTGAGAGATATCACTTGTAACATTTTGCTTTTTCGAGACATTAATTAACCAAATTCTAATGTAAAGATACAAATTCGATATATATATGCATACCCGTGGATCAAAGGGTATGTATGTAACATGCAAATGATATGCAACATGCAAAGGGTTTCTGATGCACCAGATCAGTCTGAGCTGCAAGTGCAGAGCATACTTAATTTTCAGAATGTAGACATGCAAAGCGAAACAAAATTTGAAGACAACATATTTAATACATAATAAATACTTACAAGGATTTGTAAATTGAAAAGAAAATTACAAATTTTGGAAAATGTTGGAGATTACACTCAAAATACAGAGAATGTTTCTTGTTTTCGCTCCCCAAAACTCTGCCCTTGGAGGTGAAGGGATCCCTCCGTTTATAGTCAAGCTATCCCTACTTTGATGACGACTTAGTAGAGGAAAAGATAAGATTCCTTCCACTTTCGGTGATGGTGGCAGACAAGATTTGTTTTTGTTTTTGTATTCTTCAAAAAAGAAAAGATTCCTTTTTCTTTAACTTTTTTATATTTTTTTATACATAACAAAGTCTACAATAAAACAAATATGGGCTAGACCCATTACAAGATGGACTATGTTGGTTTTAGAATTACAAAATCTACAATATTTTGTTGGGCCAATATGGGCTGGACCATTGTCTTGGTTTTACTTGATGGACAATAATATGTCGAAATAGTTGTCTTCATTGTCGTCTCCCAAATTAATGGAAGTTTTTGAAGCATTGAGGAAGCTTTTGAGGATTGGGCCTTGCTTTTTAGAAATTGGGTCATGATCTCGAAGTATTCTTCTTTAATTTTCGCTGCTGCTAAATGAGTTTGGGCAAATGATTTTTGGGCCAAGAATTGGGTTGCCATTGAGTCCAATTTATTTAATCCTTGTTTTTGTAGTCATGTGGACACAACTTGTATTTTGATACTTGGTGGAATAAAGAATTTTCTCCACCATCTGACTTTGAATCTCCTAACGAGAATGGTTTGGGCCTCTTTTTGCTCAAATCCAAAGTACCAGGCTAATACCCATGGTAAAAAGAATTTGGTAGAGAAGATCATTAGAGGGTGAAAAATGTGTTCTTTGTCTGTGGGGTTTATAGTGGGTTTTGTATAGATGGAAACTCTCTTGGACTTTCGGTTTTAGGATGTTTGGAATGGAGCCATAAAGTTTCCACCAATGGACAAACCAGTAAGGGATTTTTGAGGGTTCCATAGTAAGATTGAAGAAAAATAGCCAAGTGTGACTAAATTTCTGATTTTGGATGAGGAGAACATTGTACCAGGCTTGTTGGTAGTCCTAGTAGTTGAAAGTTCTGTAGTGGTTTATTGTGGTTTTGAAATCAAGAGGGGAATGTTTTGGTGTATGAAAGTTTGTTCCCCATTCTAAAGGTGATATTATTTTGTGGATGTAGTTGAATATCCAACTGGGCCTTCTTTTGGGTTGTCTTGAATCGTTACAGAACATGTTAATTCAAGAATAGACTTATAATATGGCTGGGGTTTTGATAAATCCCATGGTTTGAAAAACCAACCACCTGGGAAAACCTTTGAAATGGTCAATTGATGATTTTTATCAAAAAAAAGTGATCCTCTATTGTCCAAATGTTGTGAAAATATGTTTTAAAAAAATACTCCTATTTTGGTTTAAAATTTGATAAAGTAACCTGACATTCGTTTTGTTTTAAAACAATTTTTGAAAAGTCTTGTGGGGATTTTGAGATGATTTTACACGATGATTCCTCCTATGAAGGTTTTGAAAGAATATTTTGAGAATGAATTTTTGAAGATGAAGACTCTCCCTTCTTGTTGGGGGTGAGGAAATGGCAGTCCCATGGAGAGACATTCAATTTCTTTTTGGAGGCTTTGGAGCTTTGTGATTTTTTGTAAACAAAGCTTTTCTTTTACTATTGAAGTTTATATTGCTTCAATGTTCTGAGGTTGTGAAACTTCTTGGTTGTCAAGCCATTTTTGAATTTGGTTTTGGGCTTCATCTTCTTCGATGGCTTGGGCCCAAGATCTAATGGGTTTTGCAGAAGAAATGGGTTTTGAGGTTTCATGTGGTTGGTCCTTTTGGACCTAAATTCTTTTGGATTTTCTAGGCATCACTCAAGTCCTGTTTTGGAGAAATTCTCTAGTTAGAAAATCTGGAATTAAATTTTGATCCCTTTAATAAATTCAATTTCAAATAAAAAATACTAAGGATTGCTTGCCATATGGCGAAAATTTGTTTTGTAAAACTTCTTTTGCAGACTTACAATAAATACAAAGTAAAAGTTTTTGATTGAGTAAATCGCATTGAAATTTTGTAATGCACATAACAATTGAATGAATTTCTTTTTTATTTTATGGTAGAGTAGTTCTTTTGACAATCATTCCAGTGCGTAGATGTAAATTTAACAATGCGTTATTTGTCATTTATTTTTTGTTTATGAATACCGCCATATCCTATATTTGATGCATCTGTTTCAACAATTTTTTGTGCTGATAGGTCAGCTAGATGTAGGCAAGGTATTTCTTTAACTTGATTTTTGATTAAATGAATTATTCTAGTATGTTCTTCTGACCATGCCTCAAGGTTTTTCTTTAACCTATCATGGATAGGTTTTGCTATTCTATTAATATTAGGACATAAATTTAACACATAATTCAAACTTCCTAAAAACCTTTGTAATTGTGTTTTATCAAGAATTTTGTCAGGGAATTTATCAGCAAATGTTAAGGATCTTTCAATAGGGGTGATAGTACCTTGGGATATATAATGTCCTAGAAAATGGATTTTTGTTTGAAAAAGCGAAACTTTGGATTTTGAAACAACCAATCCATTTTTCTTAAACGATCATAAAAAATGTTTTAAGGTGTTTGAAATGTTGTTCAATAGTTTTAGAAAAAACTAAAGCGTCATCAATATAGACAATACAAAAGTTCGAAAATGGATTAAAATTTTCATTCATGATTCTTTGAAATTCTGAAGGAGCATTTTTTTAATCCAAAGGGCATTACTGTCTACTCATATTGACCAAAAGGAACAGTAAATGCAGATTTGTACCGATCTTTGGGATCAGTCTGAATTTGTCAAAATCCTGATTTCATGTCAAATTTTGAAAATACAAATGCAGAATGAAATTTTTGTAAAAAGTATTTTTTATTCGGAATCGGATGTCGAATCCATTCTAATGTTTTGTTTAAAGGTTTGTAATTTATTACTAACCTAGGTGTACCTCTTTCTATTTCAGAATTTTTATTTACAAAAAAGGCTGCACAACTCCAGGAAGATCTAGATTTTATTATTAGACCCTTTTGTTCTAAATCTTGGATCTCTTTTTTGCAATGTTCTTCAAGTTCATAATTCATTTGAATGAGTCTAGCTTTTGTTAGGATTTTTTTGTCAGAAAAATCATTTTCATATTGTAACACCCCAATTTTTAACAGCGAGAGTGTATTTTTTTTTTCAAAACAGATTCGTAATAACAAAGAAATAAATAAGAAAATAATTTTGGATAATTATTTAAGTCGTACACAACGACAAATAAGTCAACAGAATTTACAAATAGTTTTTGAAATATGAATCCAAAGTATTTACACATCAAAAAGTGGTACATGGAACCCATCGAAAATAAAATGTCAAGCTGACAATATTGGTATAGGTACAGTCTTCCAAATTAAAAATAAACACATCCCAAAAGAAAGACATTTAGTCCCTATACGTCAACCTAACCTGATCATTCTACAAAAACTATACATCCCGAGTGATCTTCATGCGCCCCGCAAGATCCTTCTAACACAGCTCCAATCAGGTGTGTCCAACTACATTCCCATCCATAGGGTACTAACCGGTAGGATTGTCCTGGTTCTCATCTGAGGGCAAAGCCCAAATTTCCACAATAGTTGTAAACGGTCACCAACCGAAATTAACAAGTAACACATAACATTTAAGTTTCTAAATGCACAAAATAACCTTTCACTTGCCTGCCTCAACTCCTTCGATTATGAAAGTTTTAAGCATTACTTGTTCCTGCATCCAACCTTGTGGATTTTAAATCATCAACTAAAAAAATCAACCATCTTAAGGTCCCAAATAAAATCTCGAATAATCCTTCCGCCCTATCAAAATATTAACATCCTCTTAGTAATTTCCATCCTTTAATAGACTCTCAAAACTTATATTATCGCAATCTCGAAGTATTCTCGTACTCAGTACTTCCAATTCCAATTGATAGTAACATGTGATTCAATACATCAAGTCTTAACTCCTTATGTTTTCCTGAACATCACTCAAAAATCACAATTACGCATTTATAGTTTCATTCAAAATCACTATTCAAACTTACCATCTCCTAAACCACACAGAGATTTGTCATTTATCAAAGAAATATATATTCTCACTCTTGTAATCGTCATGAGATTCATACTTAACAATCTAAGTCACAAATCTAGTTTAACTCGAATGTTCCACTTTACCCCTCAAGGTATCGACTATTCCTCAAATTTTACTTTATCTAACCAAGGTGGTATTTACCTCTAACGTGTAGTGGCCCTTAACTTCAATACAAGCCTCTTCCTGGACACCTAAGCACCAAATGCTATTACAAAAGGAAGCCTCGTCTTCTCAACAATTCCATGATGTTCACATCTCTTTGACAGTTATCAAACTCCATCCAGTTTCATCCTGAAATCTACCAGGGAAACATCTAATACTTTTCTTAACAAAAGTCCTCCACTTAGATCTTTAGTTGAAATCCCTTATTATTCTAATATTAATCCATCCATACTCATCATCTTCGAGTTAACACTAACACATAGCTTCCGTGTTCTTGGAACCATTTCAAAAATTCCATGCCGTCATGATTTGCTTCAACTCTGCCTGACAATCTGTCATCTCGCAGATCTTTTCCACTTCTTGAATCCTCTGATAAGCTTTTTCTGAATTCTCATCACCCTTGAACTTTGGAGGATGGCAACGACGAAAATCTTCTAATCCTCTTAACTCAATAGCACATATCTCTCTTTCCCTCTTCTCCAGATCCAGTAGAGTCTTTGCAGCAATTCGTGCAACAATAGAAACATCCATGTTATTTGTAGCTTCAACCATTTGATCATCCCTACTGACGTTCATCCTTGCAACGTCGTTCCTTCTTGGAGGCAGTGTTTCCGAAAAACCAACATCAAGAAGAAGTGTTAACACTACTTCCGACGCATGATCAGATAACGACTCCCAACCTACAGGTTGACCTACAACCTAAACCAAGGGATCCACAACCCCAAAGAAATCCAAAACCACAACTCTGATACCACAATTGTAACACCCTGATTTTTAACAGCGAGAGTGTATTTTTTTTTTCAAAACATATTCGTAATAACAAAGAAATAAATAAGAAAATACTTTTGGATAATTATTTAAGTTGTACACAATGACAAATAAGTCAACAGAATTTACAACCAGCGGAATAGTTTTTGAAATACGAATCCAAAGTATTTACACATCAAAAAGTGGTACATGGAACCCATCGAAAATAAAATGTCAAGCTGACAATATTGGTATAGGTACAGTCTTCCAAATTAAAAATAAACACATCCCAAAAGAAAGACATTTAGTCCCTATACGTCAACCTAATCTGATCATTCTACAAAAACTATACATCCCGAGTGATCTTCATGCGCCCCGCAAGATCCTCTTAACACAGCTCCAGTCAGGTGTGTCCAACTAGATTCCCATCCACAGGGTACTAACCGGTAGGATGGTCCTGGTTCTCATCTAAGGTCAAAGCCCAGATTTCCACAATAGTTGTAAAGGGTCACCAACCGAAATTAACAATTAACACATAACATTTAAGTTTCTAAATGCACAAAATAACCTTTCAACTTAGCATGCACCTTTAAAGGGTTTCCATATGCTAAAAATTCATAAACAAGGTTGAATAATGAAGTTTTTAACAAAACAACACTGCTGTATTCGAATACAGCATCTTTGTATTCGAATACAAGGCTATTTCAACATTCAACATCAAAAACAACATGTATGTATTCGACTACAACAGTTTGTATTCGACTATAAAGTAAGTCAGTGGCAAAACAACGTGTCTGTATTCGAATACAACTTGCTGTATTCGAATACAACTTGCTGTATTCGAATACACATCAGATAATAGCAGAAAAACAGCAAAATTCAGCATTTTTCAGCTTTTTAAAGGGTTCGAAATCAATCAACACTTACACACAATTCTAAAACATCCACACTTGGCAATTATAACACAATTACCACGACAACTTAAGTTTCGAAATGGTTTTGCAATCAAACACACTATCACACAATTCCAAAACATCCACACCTGTCAATTATAACACAATCACCACGACAACTTAAGATTTGAAATGGTTTGCAATCAATCACACTCACACACAATTCCAAAACATAACACTTAGCAATTATAGCACAATCACCACCACAACTTGAGTTCAAACACTCAATCATAATCTTGAATCAAACACGACTCGTGTGCCAAGCACCCTAATGCAATGTGTATATGCCAAAATGCATGGACTCGGAATTCCAAACCAAAACCCTCCTCGAAGGGCCGTAAATCATAATTGTACCGCCTATCATAGGACGAAGTACTAAATTACCGAGGTGCCACCTATCACGGGTTAGCACGATTTACTTAAAAGCGTAAAACGGAAACGTACCACCTATCATAGACCAGTACTGGTTACCGAGGTGCCACCTATCACGGGTCAACACGATTTACTAAAAAGCGTAAATCGTAAATGTACCGCCTATCACAGACCAGTACTGTTTACAGAGGTGCCACCTATCACGGGTCAGCACGATTTACTAAAAAGCGTAAAATGTAAACGTACCGCCTATCACAGGCCGAAGTACTATTTACCGAGGTGCCACCTATCATGGGTCAGCACGATTTACCAAAAACGTAAATCGTAAATGTACCGCCTATCACACGCCGAAGTACTATTTACCGAGGTGCCACCTATCACGGGTCAGCACGATTTACCAAAAATGAAATGCATGAGCATACTCTGACTCTATCCACGACAATTGTTAAGTAAATGCAGATATTAAAAGATTCCCCATTTTTAATACTCGTTTAACTCTAATGATTTTCAAATTCCCCACAGAACATACTCAGACATATTCTCAAATTTAATCCACAATTCACACCAAATCACATCAGTTCATTTTTCCACAAAATCCACACAAACACATCTCAAAATTTATAAGTATTAATTATGAACACGTCAAATACGACAAACACAAATCATCACAAACCACCACTCAAACAAATCAAATGTCATTTCCTCAAAATCATACATAAATGAGTTAAATTCATTTTCCACGAAACACTCATCAATATCACCAAAACCCAACATTAGAATTTCACCCATAAAAGCATTAAATTCATTTTCCCCAAATCAACACTTCAACCCTAACAAATTATTTTTCCACACAACCACAGATAAGTCCCTAAATGCAAACTAAAAGTTTGGAAGGAGCCCTTACCTTAACGTTAGCTTTAACGAGCGATTACCGTACCGCGAGTAATTTCGATAAAATTTCCGTTTGCGACGTCGCTTCCAAAGTTAGTTCACTAGCATCGTAGCGTGGTGGTGAGCAACTTTCCCTTCTATCTCTTCGCGAAACGAAGCTTAGATCTAGACGAAATATGGCGGTTTGTGTATGACGGTTTTGAAATCCCTAACACCGTTTTCGAATCCGAGAAGAAAGAGGATAGAGAGAAGAAGTCGAGTAGCAGGGGAATGTTTTCCTTTCACTCACACTTGGTTTTCTTGAAGCCAAAGAAGGAAGAAAAAAGTGGAAGGAAGGAGGAAGAAGAAGAAGGGCGCGAGATTGGAAGGAAACGTTTCTTTCTTCCTCTGTTTACGTGTTTTTTTTCCTTTCTTGTACTCCATTCTAACATATATATATATATATATATATATATATATATATATGTTACTTTATATTAATAATATATATATAATTAAAATCAATTCAACAAATATCTTACAATTCTAACACATATCACTTCACTCACTTCTCAAATCATTTTGATAAAAATATCTACTCTCGTCGCAACTTAATTGAAAGATAAATTTTCAGCAACAAGTGATATTTTAAACTAAACTGTCCGATATTAAATTCTTCGTAACGTAAATAAATTATTTTCTGACAAATAATTTTAATCCAATTTCCAAAAATATATTTTTGGCATTTAACTCACTAAATACCAAAAACTGGGCTAAAAGCCTAAGAAATTCTACACAAAATACCATTAAATTGTATAATTTAGGATTTAAAATTAAGGGTCTTATATTATGGTAAATCTACCATATCTTGTTTTCTATACCAAAAAGCATTCGATATATCCAAACAAATTTCATCTTCAATTATTTTTTGGATATCTGAAAATTTTTGTTTTATGAAACTCTTTTGGAATTGTGTTCTAATTCTAAGGAAGAAAACATCTTGTTTTAGAAAACATAAATGTTTTTCTTTACCTTGAATTAAACAATTTAATTCAGTTTTGTAAACGGAACAAGCTTTCAAAAGATTTAAATTATTTGTCTTGGGTTTTTCAATGAAAGGGAATTTTTTTTTGTTTTTTTTTGTTCTGTAGGAAATGCTATCATAATTGACAGAATACGGAGTTATCATATTAATGAAAGGGGTCCCTAAAATGACAATATGATTTATATTTTCTAATAAAATAAAATGAGTTTTGATTGAAACTTTACCATTTTTAATAGAAGCTTCAGTTCTGTTTTTGATAATCATGTTGGCGTTGTTAGCTACAACAAATTTTTCATTAGATTTTTGTAAAAATCTATTTGGTACAATGCAACTTTTTAAGCAGTTTAGGTCTGTTCTTGTATCAGAAAGTGCAACTATCTCAATTTTGAAATCTTCAGAAAAAAAAAAACCAAAGTGGTTTTGATTAAATATTTTTTTGTTGTTAGTGCTCTTAAGACGAATAAGAAATCTTCCGGGATTTCTTCAAAGTTTGTGATTTTGTTTTCTTCGTCTTCTTCTTCTTCTTCTTCTCCTTTCTGTTCTGTTTTAAAAGAATTTTGATTCTCAAGTTGGGAAAAAAGATTTTGAAGAATATTTGAATCATTTTCTTGTTTTTGTTTAAGAGTCTTTATCTCTTGTTTTATGATTTTAATTTCTTCTTGAAGAGATTGGATTGTACCAGGGGTTTGCAATCTTGTTTTTCTCCTAAGATTTTTGTTAAATCATAGGTGGTTTTAGGAAGCAATTTTGATGAAGATGTGGAAGACTGTCTTTGTTTTATCTCAAAAGTATTTAACAACTTACCTATTATTTGTGACACCCTAAACCCCAAAAATAAAAATTTAATTTATATTTTCTTTTAAAATAGTGAAATTCTTCTAACAATTAAATATACAAGCTTTTGAACATTTTTTTTTATTAAGGTAAAGAGTACCACATAATCATAAACATGTCACATAAATCCGAAATATCCATAAAACATAATGACATCGAAATCATAATATCAGACAACATAATCCTTTTTGAAGTACACATACTTATGTTTTAAATTAAGTGCAAATATAGTCTCAACCCGATGTCACTATCAGAGCTGGAATTCCCAAAATAAAAATGCTCAAAATAACATCAACACAATGCATATAATAAGAGTCTCCAAGACATGATGGCTTCCGCCTCTTTGATGGTACTAGTCATCACCTGCAACTTACAACTCGTTTGCGTCCATTGCAAACGCCAAACACAAACAACGAGGAGTGAGTATCAAAATTATGTAATAGTATAAAATACACAAGGATAACACACAAGCAATCAAATTATCACAACCTTAATTGCAGTCAAGTGTATAATATCAACGGTTCATCAAATTCATTCACAATAAGACAATCACATGGATGAAATGCTATGCATGTCCTATACTCTATACTTCATCATTTGGTACCATTCTACTCTAAAGTACTTGTTAGGAGGCTTGATACTATGCCATTACAAGAGTGGACAGACAATTCATGAATGGCCAAGTCCTAATAGATATCCTCAACTCTACCCGAGACACATATACGCGACGGTCAGGGTACTCTTGTGTTGCACGGTAGCCCCCGACCTTAGGGAATAACACACTAATCCACTTAGGAATTCCCCACTAGAGGTACCCCCAAGGTCTATCAGTCTTACCTTACAGTTCGACTGTAGCTCTCCATGATCAGGCTTATTCAGTTGTACTTCCTTGAATCACTAGGTTTGTCAAACCCTCCCTATATGATGACAAAATAGTTCTAACTCTAAAATCACAACTCATAAAGTTTTAGTTTGACTTCACAACATTCATCATTATATATGTATATCAGTCAATCACAATAAAATCCCACTATTCGGTTTACACTACTCACAATACAATTTAGTTTCATCAATCACATGGTAAGGAATCATTTAAGTGGCACATTCAAGTAATATCACAATTTCAATCAAGTAATAAGAACACTCAAGTACATGTCATTTATACAATAACAATTAGTATCAATTTCATAAAATAAAATAACACGCAATCTTGATATAAATTAATTCACAATAATTCTATAGGTTTCTAAATTATATTTTTGTCCTCACTATTACCATTCATATATTATTAATTAATTATTATTACTCAATAGGACTCAACGGTACGTAGTAAGCCCCGAATGAAAATCTGGGAATTTCGGTATTCCCGTTCATCTAACGTTATTTTATACTCATAAAATCGAACCTAACATCAAGAATTAATGTAACTAGCAATTAGTAACTAAAAATGAAACTAATTGAATTAAGATGAAACTGAAATGCAAAATACCATGTAAAGGATACGAAGTTGGGTGGCCTCCGAATTAGCGCTTGTTTAGTGTCTTGAGCTTGATGTTCCACTGTTCAAGTGGTGGTCAGATTATTGGACTCCATCGTAACCTAAGTAGGGTTTGAGTCTTGGTCCATTCACCTTGATGTTCTGGTTTGAGTGTGTATCTTCCAATTCAACAACACCATATGGAAATAGATTGATGATTTTGAAAGGGCCTGAGCATATTGACTTTAGTTTTCCTAGAAACGACTTCAATCTTAAGTTGAAGAGAAGAACTAGTTCTCCTTCTTGGAAGTCCTATAATTTAATTTTTTCTGTCATGCCACTTGGTTTTTTCTTTATATATCTTGGTGTTTTCATATGCAGAATTCTAGAACTCCTCTAACTCGTGAAGCTGGAGAATTCTCGAGTCGCCTACCTTGACCAAGTCAAAATTCAAGTACTTCGTGGCCCAAAATACTCGATGCTCCATCTCAAGAGACAAATGACAAGCTTTACCATACACTATTTGATACGACGACATACCCAAGGGGTTTTGAAAGCTGTTCGATAAACCCATAATGTATCATCAAGTTTCGTTGACCAATATTTTCTTGAAGCATTCACTGTCTTTTCAAGGATTCGCTTGAGCTATCTATTGGATACTTAAACTTGCCCACTGGTTTGTGGGTGATATGGGGTTGCCACCCTATGACGCACATAGTATTTCCTTAGAAGGTATTCCATTTTCCGATTTAGAAAGTGAGTGCTCTCATCACTAATCAAAGCTCGAGGCACGCCAAAACACGTGAATATGTTTTTCTTGAGAAATGTGATGACTTATTGTCAATCATTGGTTGGTGTAGCAACTTCTTCAACCCACTTTGAGACATAATCCACCGCCACCAAAATATAGACTTTTGCATATGAGGATGGGAATGAACCCATGAAGTCAATACCCACACATCACACACTTCTACTTCTAATACAGGATTTTGAGGCATCTAATCCCATTTTGAAATGTGACCGATGCGCTGGCATTGATCGCACTTCTTCACATAGTTGAATGCATCTTTAAACAATGAAGGCCATAATAGTCCCGATTGGAGAACTTTTGCTGCAGTTCGATCCCCACTGAAATGACCCCCATAATAAGAGTCATGGCAATGCCACAAGACTTTTTCTTGCTCCTCCTCAGATACACACCTTCACAACAACCCATCCACTCTTTTGTACAAAAAGGGTTCATCCCAATCATAGAATTTGACATCATGGATAAACGTTTTCGTTGTTGGTATGTGAAATCAGATGGAATTGCCTCACCTACTTTGAAATTAGCAAAGTCAGCAAACCAAGGTGCCTTGGTAATTGAAAAGATGTGCTCATCAGCGAACTTGTGTCGTATTGGTCTAGTGTTATCATCCTCCTCCACTTTCTCTAATCGAGATAGGTGGTCGGCTATAGTGTTCTCTGATCCCTTCTTGTCTCGAATCTCAATGCCGAATTGTAGTAATAGAATCCACCTTAGTAGCCTTGGCTTCATTCAAGCTTAGCAAACAAATACCTCAAGGAAACATGCTTAATGTAAACAATAAATTTCGATCCTAATAAATGAGATCGAAATTTATCAAAAATGTAAACGATAGGTAATAATTCTTTTTCAGTTGTGGCATAATTGTGTTGTGCTTGATTCAAAACATGACTAGCGTAGTGGATTACATGCAACAACTTATCCTTTCTTTGTCTCAGGACTGCCCCGATAGCATTATCACTAGCATCACACATGATTTTAAAAGGTAGTGACCAATCAGGTGTAGTGATAATGGGGACAATTATCAACTTATTTTTCAATTCTTAAATGCATTCATACAATCCTCATTGAATTTGAAAGGTGTATCTCTCACAAGTAGGCTTGTATGCGGTTTTGCTATTTTTGAAAATTCTTTTTTAAATCTCCTATAAAATCCAACATGGCATAAAAAGCTTCTAATGCCTTTTTCATTGGTAGGAGGGGGAAGTTTTTCAATAACTTCAACTCTGGCCTCGTCAACCTCGATCTCCTTGTGGAAGATTCAGTGGCCTAAAAAAATTCCATGTCTTACCATAAAATGACATTTTTCCCAATTTAGGACCAAGTTAGATTTTTCACACCTTTCTAATACAAGAGATAGATTAATTAAACAATTATCAAAAGATGAACCAAATACAGAAAAGTCATTCATAAATACTTCAATATGTTTCTTAATCATATTAGAGAATATGGACATCATGCACCTTTGAAAAGTGGTAGAAGTATTACACAACCCAAATGACATCCGTCGATAAGCAAACACTCTATACAAACATGTAAATGCAATTTTCTCTTGATTCTCGGGTGCTACAGCTATCTGATTGTATCTCGAGTAGCCATCTAGAAAGCAGTAATACTCATGTCCAGCTAGTCTCTCAAGCATCTGGTTAATGAAAGGGAGTGGGAACTGATCCTTCCACGTAGCATTGTTCAATCTTCTATAATCAATACAAAATCTCCAGCCTATAACCGTTCTTGTAGGGATTAGCTCGTTCTTTTCGTTTGTGATGACGGTTGTCCCCCCTTTTTTGGTACCACTTGGATGGGAATCACCCAAGAGCTATATGAGATGGGGTAAATGAGATCAGTTTCTAGGAGCTTTTCCACTTCTTTCCTAATCACTTCTTTCATTGCCAGATTCAATGTATTTTGGGGTTGTACAACTGGTTTGTGTTTGTCCTCCATTAGGATTTTGTGCATGCAAATAGTCGGACTTAATCCCTTCAAGTCCTTAATGGACCAACCGATGGCACCCTTATGCTTTCGCATAATTCTCAACAACTTCTCTTCTTGTAAATTACTCAACTTGTAATGATGATGGCTGGATTCTTATCTTTTTCACCCAGGAATACGTATTTTAAATGAGGAAGCAATTGCTTGAGTTCAGTATGTGACGTCTCTTTCTTTTTCTCTAAGGAATCGTCTTCATCCCCTTTCAATTCCTCCCATTTAGTAGGGAAATAGGGGGGGGGGGAGTAAGATGGTGTTGCTTCTAACATAGCTAAAACTTCTTGGATCTTCACTTTCTTTAACAACGTCTTAGGGTAGGCATAACACTCTTTCTAGTGGCAAAATGAGTGCTTGATGCTCAATTTCTTCGTTGACTATCGCATCTAAGATCTCGATTCGATTGCACCCTTCTCTTTCTTTTGAATGTTCCATGGCTTTTAGAATATTGAAAATGATGGTTTCTTCATTTACCTTTAAAGTTAAGGTGTCATCTGCTACCTCAATCATAACTCATCCTGTTGCTAAAAATGGTCTCCCCAAAATCAAAGGAATGTCATTATCCTCCAACATGTCTAGTACCACGAAATCCACTAGGAAAATGAACTTTTCCACCTTGACTAACACATCTTCTACCACTCCATAGGGTGTTTCATTGAGCGATCTACAAACTATAACATTAGTTGCGTGTCTTTGACTCTTCCAATGTCTAGCTTTTTGTATATGGAGAGAGGCATAAGACTAACACTAGCCCCAAGATCACACAAGGCCTTCCCAAAAGTTCTATTTCGAATAGCACAAGGGATAAAGAAGCTTATAGGATCCTTGAGCTTCGGTGGCAACTTCCTCTGTAAGATGGCACTACACTATTCAGTAAGCATCATAGTTCCACCGCCAATTTTTTTTTTTTGTTGATAAAATCTCCTTCATGAATTTGGCGTATGTCAGCATCTATTCTAATGCTTTTGCAAAAGGAATGTTGATTTGCAGTTTTTAAAAACATCAAGAAATTTATCGAATTATTTTTCAGTTTCTTCCTTTCTTAATCTTTGAGGAAATGGAAGTCGAACTTATGGTTTTGGTAGTGTTTCCCTTTGTTGTACCACAAGTTCTTTCTCCTTGTCAAGAGCGATGTGCTCCTCAAGTGATGTTGGTGTAACCATTTCCTCTGGGTGGGTTGAAGTCAAAGTACTTCCACTCTGTTTGGCTTTAGGTGGTACTTGTTCACTTATGTTGCCACTCCTTGTTGTCACTGTATTGATATTATTTCGTGGATTCAGAACTTTGACACTAGGCAAACTTCCAAGCGTTCTTTATGCCATTTGTTGAGCAAGTTGACCCAGTTGGGTCTCCAGATTCTTTATTTATGTAGAGTGATTTTTCTGGATAGCTCTTGAGTCTTCTATGAAAGAACTTGTGCGTGTTACTAATTTCTCCATAGCACTCTCCCAAGCAGCTTTTTGAGGTGAAGCTGATTTTCTTGAGCTCCTTATTGACCCTGAGATCCACCCTGCTGATCTCTATAAGAAAAATTTGGATGATTTCTCCATCTAGGGTTGTACGTAGTAGAGTAGGGATTGTTCTGCTTCCCGTTATTACCCACAAAATTCACCTCTTCTAGTTCTTCTATTTCATTTTCACCGAGTGCTTAACAAGCTCCATTTTTATGTGCACCCCACAAAATTTACAACCAGGATGTTTCAATAATTTGATAGGGCCACTTAGGGTTGTATATTTAGAACTGCCATTCCTTTCTTCATCTCAGCGACGATAACATATTTTATTTGTTTTGAGAGCAACCTTCCTGGAGCCAACCCATCCATAACATTCAATTCCAATATACAACTTGTTGACCCACCTCCTCTGTCATACAACATAATTTGTTTATTTGATGCCACGATCTCAATAATTTTGCATGCTATCTGATGTAGTCTTGTAATTTAAAGAACCACATGATGTGGCATCCAACATAATTCTAGTGCTAGGCCTCAAACCATTACATAATATTTTCATATGGGCATTGTCGTCATAAGCATGATTGGGGAATCCTCCTAGTAAACTCTTAAACCTCCTATAGGTGTCATGAAGAGATTCTCCCCTTTTCTGTTTGTAATTGGAAATCTCTTGGCTCTTTCTAATGAATACAGGTGGGGCAAAATATAGTTCTAAGAACTTATCTTCAAGGTCATCCCATGTGGTAATGCTACTGGAAGGAAAGGAGTTAAGCCACTCCTTAATATCACCTTTCAATGACAATGGAAATAATCTCAATCTCTTGCCTTTTTCAGAACAACCATCCACTTTAATTGTTTACAAAATTCAAAGTTTGTGAGGTGTCTATTGACGTCTTCGTTATGTTTATCGGAAAAAGGAATCTCCTTCAACTCTTTGAATAGAGCAGAGCTCACTTTAAACTTGTTAATTGTAACCGGTTGGTTATGGATGGCCAATCGAACACGATTTGTATTTTGATTCCCATACTCACCGAGGGTACATTTAGGTGGTGGTGAATCAACCATTTCCACAAATATGGAGAAATCCCCAAAATCCTCTTCTTCCACTACTAACCGTCTTTCTGTTTGTTACGTTTCTCGAACCACTTTTCGATTTGCTGTCGCAGTTTTTTTGATTTTTGGATAAAAAAAAAATTTCAGTTGAGGACTAGCCTCACATACAAGGTTAGACAAATTGTGAGTAATGAACAGTTATAAAGTAAAGAAAGATATATAATTAAGTAAAGATTAAAGAGTTTTAAATCATATTTTCTTTTTCAAAATAAAAAAAAAAAAAAAATTTTAATTGCAGAGCAAAATATTTGAATTAAGTAAATAAATTAAATTCAATAGTGATATGGCTATCCCCGACAACGACGCCAAAAACTTGATACCGTTTTAGCAAGTGTACTGAATCATTGCAAGTAATAATAAAACGGTAGTACCGAGTGTCGAACACAATAAATGTGTTTTACTATTGAATTATATTTAATTACTAAAATTGAACAAAAAGGTTCTCAAATTAATTGAAATAATATTTAAAATTAACAACATTAATAAAATTGATCCTTTGTGATAAAAAAAAAATCAGGGATGAGTTTCACTTTGAATCCAACCTTGGTGTCTAAATTGATCTTAGTTACTGAATCCCTTTATTGAACTATTACCAAATTCTCTTTATTATTCTTGTCCTAATGTCTTAGTGACATAACCTTTAATTCCAAAGTAACCCATAATTTCTTATTAGAACTAAGTATTACCATACAAGAAGTCTCTTGTTATACTATTGTCTTTGCAACTAATTTAATTGGTTTCATGACTTGTATCTATCCCTAGACTACACATTCATGAATTTCTCATCTCAATCATTTGTAAAGTCCACTTCCGTTTCAAACTATAAATCATAGAACATTTTAATGTTGATCAAGCAATAAAAATCATTAAGCGCAAAGATTCGAAAAAGAATTCAATTAACTCATTCATATAAGGGTTTCATCTTGTTACACTTATCCTTAACAAATAGGGTTTAGTTACTCATGACAGAGATACAAAAGATAAGGATTAAGGAAGAAATACCAGAATTATTCATGAATAATTCTTGATAAAACTGCTCCAATCATGTTATAAATGGTCCTCTATGAAATTCTATGCTAGGGCATAAGTCTCCCAACTTCCCAATAGTCAAAAAGATTCCTAAAAAGTGAAAAACGCGTTTTTAAACATTCAGCCACATGCCACACGTGGAATTTGCGGATCAGGCGCAAGTAGACAAATCCAAGATGGCCGAAATGCGCTCCAGGCGTATGTCTTTGTGCTTGAGGCACTCAACATCTGATGTTTGACTTATATTGCATTTTGCTCCTCTTTCGAGTCTGAATTTGGTTTCAGTGTCGTCATGAACGTTGTAGCTATGGATCTTAATTTTCTTTTGCACTTGGGTTGACTCCAATTGAACATCTAAAACTCCAAATATGGCTGAAATATGCCACATAGGTCATGTTGATTTCTCACCAAAATTCAGCACTGCACTAAAATAAAGAAATGACGCAAAACTACAAAAAAACTCTACTTAATCAAGGAAATAAGAACATAAACATTACATTAAATGAAAGAAATAAAATCAACAAAATATATCAAATAGATACTTAAATTAACTAATGAATAAAAGATAAATAAGACTAAAAACAATGAAAAATATGCATATGATGAAGAATCATCAGATATCCTTAGCCACCAATGGTGGAGAGGTAGAAAAGTGTTCCATCCTACTGAGTTGATCCCATAAGGCTTGAGTAGATTATGATTTGGCTTCCGTAAACAGTTTTTGCCTTGTTTTTTAGATTTGAAATGGCTTAAAGACTAGGTTTTTCAGTTTCGATCCGGTTGTCTTAATAAGAGAAACACCAGTAGTCTGTTGGTGTTCATATATCTTAGTCAATTGTTTTGCAATTGTGCTAAGATGGGCATTTCTAAAATTATTTTGTTGAAGGATATTCCTAATATCCTTGTCTGAATTATCACTTGGGATTTTGTAAGGTGCAACATCTACTGTTTATTCTAGGTGTGCTATTTTGATATGTCTCAATGGTGGATGTTCAGATTGTATTTTTCTACCATTTGACATTTCCCATTATGTAGTTTTATTTCTAGTTGTTACGGGATTTACAGAATTCTGGTTTTGCTTGAATGGATATGAAAATTTGATTTTATGATGCATAGGTTTCAAACGAATCAAAAAATAAAATATGAGTTTTGTTTTGTAAAAGGAATTCATAAAATTCATTTTGGATTTGTTTTCTTTGTTCCAGAAAGTTTTTGAAGAACCATATTCTTTTTCTGTATTTTGAGAAGCATAAAAATCATCGTGTAGAATTTTCCTATCAACTTCAAATTGTTTTTCTATGGCATTTAATTCGTTGATAATATTTTCAGTTAATGCAGAAAAGGATGGTAAAGTTGGTGGAGAAATATTTCGTAAAATGTTTTGTTGTTCGTTGTCAGTAGCCTGAGGCACTGTATAGATTTGATGTGGCACATTTGTGGAATATTCAATATTTTGAAAAGAAGCATTTGGAATGCTTGAACACGAAAAATGTGGTTTTGAAAAGCTTTATATCTTATTAGGTAAATGTATCACTAAGGGGAGTCTTGAGGTTCTTTCAAGGTCAACAGTACTGATGGATGAACCAGCATCATAATGTCTTGCGCTGGAAGTTCTTGAAAAGCTTAATTTTACCCTTTCGTTATCGTACGAGATAATTTTCCTCAAATGAGTGTTTTGTTTTGACTGTTCAAGAGACTTGGGAATAACAATGTTTGCTTTTCATAAATCGGTTTATAAAAATAGGGTTTCACCCTTTTTATTTTTAACATTTTTTTGTTGCCGTAAAGGTTGAGAACATAGCTTTGTAATGTACTCTATATATGATTGCTACATGAATAGATTTAATACGTTAAACAAAAGAAACTTCTACGGCCAAAATTGTTGGCATTTTACTATCCAAAAATAAATCCTAGTTGGTGATAACTCTAGTTTTAACTCAAATGCTCGACCTTACACCTTAAGGTATCGACTATTCCTCAAGCGTCCTTTATTTACTCAAGGTAGTACTAACCCCTAATGTAACAACCCATTTTTTTTTCAAAACCAAAAATTGAATTTTCAGAAATGAAGGAATAAATACTCTTGGATAAAATATTAAAGTCGTAACATAATGATAAAAGTCAACAAATAGTTATAAGCAGCAGAAATAGTTTTTTGAAATACAAATCCAAAGTATTTAAAAAGAAAAATACACCAGGGCTATGAGACCTATCTTACATAGCTCATACCCCTCGGGTATTCTCGGCAGACACTCGTACAAAAGCTTTGCCCGATGAATTTTAACTTCCCCACATCACATCAAAAAGTTGTACATGGACCCATCAAAATAAAAGTCAAGCTGACAATATGAGGTATAAGTACATTCTTCCAAAATAAAGTAAATACGTTCCCAAAAGAAAGACAACTAATCTCTATACAACCATCTAATTTGGATCATACTACAAAAAGCTATACAACCCAGGTAGTCTCCACACTCCCCACACAGAATCCACCTGACACAGCTCTAGTCAGGTATGTCCAATTACCTTCCCATCTCCAGAGTACTAACTAGAAGGATGATCCTGGTTCTCATATGAGGGCAAAGCCCAGATTTCCACAATAATTGTAAAGGTCACCAACTGAAATTAACAAATATCACATAGCATTTAAATTTTAAATGTACAAAAAAACCTTTTAACTTAGCATACTCTTTGAAAGGGTTTTCATATGCCAAACATGCATAATCAAAGTTGAAAAATGAAGTTTTTAACAAAACTGCACTATCGTATTCGAATAGAGCATCATTGTATTCGACTACAGTGCTATTTCATAAGTGAGTAGCAAAAACAACACATTTGTAGTCGACTACGAGACAATATGTAGTCGAATACGAGACAGGATGCCAGCAGCAAAAACAACACCACTGTATTCTAATACAACATTCTTGAAGTCGAATATAGTGTTGTTTTTGAAGTCAGTAGCAAAATCAAGACATCTGTATTCGAATACACATCAGAAAAAGTGCAGAAATCAGTTTCAAAACATTACGAAAAGGTTTCACAATCAATCAACAATTACAAGAAATCCAAAACAATCACACTTAGCAATTAAGGCACAATCACAACAGCAACTGAGTATACACACACAATCATAACATTAAATCAAACATGACTCGTGTGCCACACACCCTAAATGCAATGCGTATATCCCAAAATGCATGAACTCAGAAATCCAAACCAAAACCCTCCTCGAAGGGGCGTAAATCATAATTGTACCGTCTATCACAGGCCAATAGTACTAAATTACCAAGGTACCACCTATCACGGGTCAGCACGATTTACTAAAAATGTAAATCGTAAATGTACCGCCTATCACAGGCCAATAGTACTATTTACCGAGGTGCCACCTATCACAGGTCAGCATGATTTACCAAAAATGTGTCGTCTATCACGGACCTTTCACGACGTGATAATCCCCACAAGGATAATATGAACCAACAAATCACATGGAATCATCTCGTGGCCCATTCGGCCACCACTATCACCATAGCCCATCCGGTCGCCATGTACCATGAAATGCATGAGCATACTCTGACTCTTTCTACAACAATCATTAAGTAAATGCAACTATTAAAAGATTCCCTATTTTTAATACTCATTTAACAATAATGATTTTTCAATTACACACAGAGCATACTCAAGCATATTTTCTCACCACCACACATCAAATTTAATCCACATTTTACATTAAATTTGATCATTTCAAATTCCCCAACAAGTTCAATCAATAATCACCCATAAATTTCCACATTTTCAAACATGAATCACGTCAAATTAAGTGTCACAAACCACACCTCAAAAATCTCTAATTTAATTTCCTCAAACACACATAAATGAATTAAATTCATTTTCCACTAACTCACATAAGTTTCTTCTCCAAAAATTCGTAATTTTAATTTATGAACACATCAAGCACACCAAACATGAATCACCATAAATCACACCTCAAATTTAAATTCCACTACATTATACATAATCGCGTTAAATTCATTTTCTACAAATTCACTCATTAAATAAATCAAATTTCTTTTCCTCAAACTCACAAATAATATCCTAAATTCAAACTTAAAGTTTAGAAGGAACCCTTACCTTAACAGTAGCTTTAACGAGCGATTACGGTACCGCGATTAATTTTGATAAAATCTTCGCTCGTGACATTGCTTCAAAGTTAGTTCACTAACACCGTACCATGGAGATGAGCAACTTTCCCTTCTATCACTTCTTGAAATGAAGTTTAGATCTAGGAGAAAAGTGAATGTTTGTGTTTGACGGTTTTGAAAACACCAACACCGTTTTTCTCAGTTTTTGAATCAAAGAAGAAGAATGAAGCTGAGAAATCCTTGTCTTTTCACCCACCATGCCTTGGGTTTCTTTTCTTGACAACATACCCTAAAATTGTATAATTTAGGATTTAAAATTATGGGTCTTACATTTAATGTGTAACTCCCCTTAACTTCAATACAAGCCTCTTTCGTTGACACCTAAGCACCAAATGATCTTCCAAATGGAAGCCTTGTCTCAATAATTCTATGGTGTTCACATCTCTTTGACATGATCAAACTCCATCCAATCTTGTATTGAAATCTACTAGGAAAACATCTAATACTTTTCTTAAAAAATTCTCCTCTCAGATCATTACTTGAAATCCCTTATCAATCTAACGTTAATCCATCTATACCCATCATCTTTGAGTTAACAAAAAAAACATAGCCTCTGTATCCTTAGAACCACTTCATAAATTCAATGCCGTTATG
Source organism: Cicer judaicum (assembly GCA_037974835.1). NCBI lineage: Eukaryota > Viridiplantae > Streptophyta > Magnoliopsida > Fabales > Fabaceae > Cicer > Cicer judaicum. The sequence goes on from JBBPBS010000206.1 coordinate 4,639,831, forward strand.
ATTCCATTCAGCCTTGTCTTTCCTAGACCGATACATTGAAGGAATTCAGAGACACACGTCGACCAAAGTCGACTAATGTTCTAACTTTTAACTACTCTTCTAACTAAAGTACTACAAGACATGCTGTTTCTTATAAGAAACAATAAACTACTTAAGCATATCTTGCTTGACCTAAGACAAAAAAACATAAAGCACACATGGACTCCAATTACTTGATACCCCTAAACTCGACTCTTGATCAGCTTAGGATACCCAAATCACAACCCCAAAGAACTCGAAATTGGGGCTTTGATACTACAATGTAACACCCCGATTTTTAACAGCGCATGTGTATTTTTTTCCGAAGCAAATTAATAAACATACCATGTCGTAACACAAATGACAAATGTCATAAATAATTACATCATAATAAACAACCGGCCAAAAATAGGTCATTTCAAATACATAAGTTCCATTGCGACAACAACATGGCAAAAAGGAACGAAGAATAAATAAAATTCATAAACAAAATCCTAGGCAGATCATTAATCTAATTGAGGGTGACTGAGTACTAAGGATCTACAAGCGACATCAAGCCTCACTACTTTCGATTACAAATCAAAATCATCGCTATGACAGGTCTTTGACGTCATTGCAATTCCTGCATGACTCCAGACTCTAATAACTTGGAGCGTAAGCCGGATCCACAATAACATAAAAGGTCACCAACCAAAATTAACAAATAACACTTAGCACAATTGTTATATTTTCAAATGCTCAAGAGAACCTTTCGTCTTATCGTACTCCTCGAAAGGGTTTTTATATGTCAAAAATGCATAAACAATGTTAAAAAGTGAAGTTTTTGACAAACTGCACTGTCGTACTCAAATATAGCATTTTCGTAGCCGAATACAACTGCTAAATATTGTAGGTTTTTAGTTTTAAAATGACTCTGAATCAGTTAACACTTACAATACAAATCCCGTCAATAACACTTCCAACATTCATAATATCAACTTTGAACACATAATTATATTAAAACTTAATCAACACAAATTCACACATCAAAGCAATTACGACACAATAACAAACAAAAACCGAGTATGTATACACAATCACCATAGTAAAACAAATATGACTCGCGTGCCAAACACTCTAATGCAATGTCTATATGCCAATGCACATGATTCCGGTGTTTCCAACAAAAACCTTCCTCGAAGGGGCGTAAATCATAAGTGTACCGTCTATCACAAACCTTAGTACTAATTACTGTAAGACCCATAATTTTAAATTACACTTTATATATTTTAGTGTATCGTGGGTATTGAACTCATAGGCTTTTTAGCCAAGTTATTAATATTTTATGAGCTTAAATGCCCAAAAATATATTTTGATACTTCGATTAAAATTGTTCGTCAATAAATAAATTAAATTAACTGCTGTGGATCTTTTACAAAGAATTTAATTCTAGAGAGTTTCGTTAAAAATATCTCGGACTGCTAAGAATTTCATCTGTCAATTGCGTTACGACTAGAGAAGATATTTTTAACAAAAAGTGGTTTGGGAAGTTAGGGGTGAAATGGTAATTTTAATAAATATCTAGATATTTTGAGATATTTGTTAATTATATTTAATATATATAAATATGTTTGTGTGGAGGGAAAAGAGGAGGAAATAGAAAGAAAAGAAAAGGAAAGAAAGGCAAAAGAAAGAAAACGTATCATTTTCCTTCTTCTTCCTCTGCCTCGCATGAAAACCCCCTTCTTCCTCCTTCTTCCATTTTCATTTTCGCTTCTTCCTTTTGTTCAAGAATAGAAACCCAAGGCTTAGTGGGTAAGAAAGAAAGGATTTCTCAGCTTCATACTTCCTCGTTGTTTTGAAAACGAAGAAAAACGGTGTTAGGGATTTCAAAACCGTCAAACACAAACCTCCCCGTTTCATCTAGATCTAAGCTTCGTTTTGCAAAGAGATAGAAGGGAAAGTTTCTCACTACCACGCTACGGTGCTAGGGAACCAACTTTGGAAGCGACGTTGCGAGCGGAGATTTTACCGGATTTACTCGCGGTACCGTTATCGCATGTTAAAGCTAACGTGAAGGTAAGGGCTCCTTCCAAATTTTTAGTTTGAATTTAGGGACTTATCTGTGGTTGTGTGGAAAAGAATTTGTTAGGGTTGGAATGTGGAAAAGAATTTGTTAGAATTTGAAGGGAAAATGAATTTAATGCTTTATGGGTGAAATTCTAATGTGGGGTTTTGGTGATATTGATGGATGTTTCGCAGAAAATGAATTTAACTCATTCATGTATGATTTCGAGTAAATGAAGTTGTTGTGTTTGAGTGATGGGTTGTGATGATCTGTGTCGTCGTATTCGACGTGTTCATAATTAATACTTATGAAATTTGAGATGTGTTTGGTTGGATTTTGTGAAAAAATGAATTGATGTGATTTGGTGTGAACTGTGGATTGGATTTGATAACATGTTTGAGTTTGTTTTGTGTGGAATTTGAAAACCATTAGAGTTAAATGAGCATTAAGAATGGGGAATTTCTTAATGTCTACGTTTACTTAATGTTGTCGTGAAAACCATTAGAGTTAAATGAGTATTAAGAATGGGGAATCTCTTAATGTCTCATTTACTTAATGTGTGTTTGTGAAAAAAGTTTAAGTTAAATGAGTATTAAGAATGGGGAATCTCTTAATGTCTCGTTTACTTAATGTGTGTTTATGAAAATCGTTTAAGTTAAATGAGTATTATGAATGGGGAATCTCTTAATGTCTCGTTTACTTAATGTGTGTTTGTGAAAATCGTTTAAGTTAAATGAGTATTAAGAATGGGGAATCTCTTAATGTCTTATTTACTTAATGTGTGTTTGTGAAAATCGTTTAAGTTAAATGAGTATTAATTATGGGGAATCTCTTAATGTCTCGTTTACTTAATGTGTGTTTGTGAAAATCGTTTAAGTTAAATGAGTATTAAGAATGGGGAATCTCTTAATGTCTCATTTACTTAATGTGTGTTTGTGAAAATCGTTTAAGTTAAATGAGTATTAAGAATGGGGAATCTCTTAATGTCTTATTTACTTAATGTGTGTTTGTGAAAAATCGTTTAAGTTAAATGAGTATTAAGAATGAGGAATCTCTTGACATCTTTGTTTACTTAATGACTGTCGTTCGAAATGTAAGAGTTAGATGGGTATTAAAAACGGGGAATCTTTTAATATCTGCCTTTACTTAATGGTGTTTGTCTGTGAGAGACTACACCCTGGTAAATTGTGTTTGTCCGGGAGAGACTGCACAAGTGTTTGTTCGTGAGAGACTACACCTTGGTAAATTGTGTTTGTCCGTGAGAGACTGCACAGGTGTTTGTCTGTGAGAGACTACACCTTGGTAAATTGTGTTTGTCCGTGAGAGACTGCACATGTGTTTGTCCGTGGGAGACTACACCTTGGTAAATTGTGTTTGTCCGTGAGAGACTGCACAGGTGTTTGTCCGTGAGAGACTACACCCTGGTAAATTGTGTTTGTCTGTGAGAGACTGCACAGGTGTTTGTCCGTGAAAGACTACACCCTGGTAAATTGTGTTTGTCCGTGAGAGACTGCACAGGTGTTTGTCTGTGAGAGACTACACCTTGGTAAATTGTGTTTGTCCCGTGAGAGACTGCACATGTGTTTGTCCGTGAGAGACTACACCCTGGTAAATTGTGTTTGTTCGTGAGAAACTGTACGTTTAGGATTGACGCTTCTCGCGGAGGGTTTTGTTTGGAATTGTGTGATAGCATGTTTTATTGCAAAACTATTTCGAAGCTCACGATGTTGTAGTGATTGTGTTATAAGTGTTAAGTTTTATGTTTTGGAATTGTGTGATAACATGTTTGATTGCAAAACTATTTCGAAACTCATGATGTTGTAATGATTGTGTTATAAGTGCTAAGTGTTATGTTTTGGAATTGTGTGATAGCATGTTTGATTGCAAAACTATTTCGAAGTTCATGATGTTGTAGTGATTGTGTTAAGATTTTGGAAGTGTTAAGATTTGGAGTTGTGTAAGAATGTGATTGAGTTAGTTTATGTATTTTTGAAAGAATAAGCAGGGAAATCGATTTCCCAATCTATTTGATGAGTTACAGGGACTTCACTAATTTGAAAAAATCGATTTGCCAATCGATTTTGTAATATGTTTTTCAAAACCATTTAAGAAATCAATTTGGAAATTGATTGGTAGGTCTCTTGTTTTCTTGAATCTTGAAAATATATTGAAACAATCGATTTACCAATCGATTTGGCCATTACAGTAGCTCAGCTATCTGGTCTAAATCGATTTGGCAATCAATTGGATTTGTTATAGGGGCTCAACTATTCATTCAATCGATTGCCCAATCAATTGATTTAAGCCCAGAGTTCAGATTTTTCAAAACAACCTTCAAGCAATGGATTTCCCAATCGATTTGCTTAGTGGAAATTCTTATTTTGCGTTAGATAATCGATTGCTCAATTGGTTCATCAATGGATTGGCCAGTTGTTTATTACTTGATTGATTAAATGCCTTATTTTGATTTCATTTTTATTTGGCAAGTATTATATGAACTTTTAGCATATGGAAAATCCATTTAAGGTGCATACTAAGTTGAAAGGTTATGTTGTGCATTTAAAAACTTAAATGTTATGTGTTAATTGTTAATTTCGGTTGGTGACCCTTTACAACTTTGTGGAAATCTGGGCTTTGCCCTCAGATGAGAGCCAGGACAATCCTACCGGTTCGTACCCTATGGATGGGAATGTAGATGGGAACGCTTGATTGAAGCTATGTTAGGAGGATCTTACGGGGCGCGTGGAGATCACTCAGGGTGTATAGTTTTTGTTTATAGAATGATCAGATTAGGTTGTCATAGAGGGAACATATGTCTTTCTTTTGTATTGTGTTTATTTTAAACTGGAAGACTGTACCACTTTTTGATATGTAAATATTTTGGATTCATATTTTGAGAAACTTTTCCACTGCTTGTAAATTATAATGACTTAATTATTTATCCAAAGGTGTTACCTTATTTATTTCTCTATTTTATTTTAATTTATTTAAAAGAAAATACACCCTCGCTTTGAAAATCGGGGTGTTACAATTACCAAGGTGGAGTCTCTCACAAGCTAGCACCGTAAGGATAAGATGAACCAACTATCACATGGAACCACCCCGTGGCCTATCATGGTCACCACTTAACTTCGTGGCCCATCACGGTCACCACATAACATTGTGGCCCATCATGTTCACCACAAGCTATGAAATACATGAGCATAGTCTGACCCTTTTCACCACAATCATTAAGTAAATGCAACTATTAAAATATTCCCCATTTTTAATACTCAATTAACACTAACGATTTTTCGAACTTATCACATAGTATACTCAAAACATAATTTCCTAAGTAAAATTCATTATGCACATATTATCAGTTATGATTACATAACCACATCAAAACTTAATCACCACAACAACATTAATATATCAGAGTTCTACCCATCGCTAACTCGATGCCAACGGTCTCGGTTCCTTTTCGAGACTCAAGGAGCTAACTACATAAAAATAAATATTTATAATAATTTGTTCACAACTAAAATTTATCCAACCACAACACAATTCCCAAAATTATATATTTTTCACAAACCAAACTTTTAAAACCAAATAATCTACATTATTTAGTTAAAACGAAATAAAACAAATATTGTCCAAATCACACATACACACACTCGACTTCTAAAACACCGAAATTTAGAGTTAATAAACTACTCTAAACTTTTTCTTTTTAAGCTCATTCCAAGAGTAATTAGAGAGTAACATTTCAAATCCTAACCATTTTAATTTCAATATAACTTTTTTCTCAAACTCTTTATCTTATTTAAAATTTGAAATTTTTCACAACTTTAACAATAAATTTTTTTGTAAAGTTTAAACTTCAGTTCAAACTTATTTATTTAAAAATAACTCATTACGTAACTCAAACACATCAAATTTAATCTTCACCAAATCCACTCCTCAATCACACATAAATCAGTTTTGAATCACATAGTCGCATAAAAAATTAATCTCCACAAATTCATGCATAATCACACCTTAAACACATCAAAATTAACCATAAATTCATAATAAGTAACAAACCATATTTTCACTCAAAATGTATATATTCACGTCGAAATTAATTATCACACAATCTCACATTAATCATCCATCAATCAGACATATAGAGTCCCTATACATAAACTAAAAATTTGGAAGAATTCCTTAATTTCGTTGTCGCTTTTTCAACCGTTTTTGCTACCACGATCAAATAAGGTGAAAATTCTCGCTCGCGTCAACACTTCAAAAGTTAGCTCACAAGCACCATAGCACAGAGATGAGCAACTTTAACTCCTGACACTTCTCGAATGGAAGCTTAGATCTAGAAGAGAAATTGAGGTTTATGTTTTGTTTTTAAAACATCATTATACATCACTTCTCAAATTATTTTTTCAATAAAATATTTACTCTCGTCGTAACTCAATTGACAAATAAAATAAACTATTTGTAACAAGTGATATTTAAAAAAAAACTACTCGTTATTAAATTCTTCGTAACATAATTAAATTACTCTTCGACAAATAATTTTAATTGGATCTCAATATATATGTGTGTGTGTGTATATATATATATATATTTATATATATGAAAATTTTTAATAACTCTAATAAAATATGTTTTTGGTACTTTCAACACAAATTATACTAAAATTGCATAAATTAGGAATTTAAAAATTAAGAGTCTTACATACTTCACACATTACTAATAATAAAGAAAAATGAGGCTCTTACATTCTATCGACATAAAATAGTTTCGTCCTCGAAACTGGAACTAATAGAGAAAAATATAGGTCCTTTTTTGTAAGGGGATAAGTACCACCGTTCACTCATTCCTACTACCAATTGATCCGCATATCAATTGATAGTGGGCATGAGTGGACGGTGACACTTATCTCCTAGATCCCAGGTTTGATTCCAAGAAAGGTAAAAACTTGCTATTTTCGATGGAGAGGAACATCAGTGAGAAAGTTGTAACTAACAGTGTCGATAACAATAATGGTTGGACTGTTACAAAAGCTTTTGCTTCATTAAAATATTTCTAAAACAAAACTCGATGGAAAAGATTCTAATGTAGAAAATAGAGTACAATATCCTTTTGTGAATTAAATGGTGTATTTATTCTCCTTAACCATATAAATATCTGTGAGATGGTGAAGACCAATCTTTGGTACCTTGCTCGAAGGTCCTATTTGGGAGTAACTTTGTTCAAAGGTCCTCAAGTTTATCACACAAATGAATTTATTGAATGCTTATCTCACCACCCTTGATATGGATTTGAGTATTTCCATATGATTTGAAGGATCTATCCAAGTGATAATTTCAAATAAAGTACCAAATAAGAATAAAGAACACAAAAGAAGAAAATATGAAGAAGTAATGAAATGGTAGAAATCGCCACACTCCACAACAAGGAATGATAAGAGGCTCTTGATAAGATCTAAATTTAGTTCAAAGAAGAACCCTAGAGAGCATTTCTCTAATCTCACACTAAGTGTTTCTTTTCTTTTCAAAATTAGTCCCATATGTCTTACAATAAAAAGGCATATATAGCCTGATACAAAATAACATGGTGCCTAAGCTACCAAATATTTAGGCACACACAAGTCAACATAATTCCTAATTATAAGGTACTATTATTACATCCCAAAATTAAAATTAAGTCTTAAGATATTTCTATGACCATAAGATTAATATAATGTGGATTAATCTTTTCATATGTCTTAAGACTAAGGAAATTAACAATTTGTTTCTCTAATTGTTCTTTTAGCTTCCTAGTCTTCCCTCTAGTCAATGGTCCCACTCCTTGTTCTCGAAGCTCATTAACCTTCATGTAGGGTTGGTCCACATCATTCCCTCCCTCTTGAAGAGAATTTGTCCTCAAATTGAGCTCCTCGTCAATTGTTTCACCTACATCACAAGGAGACAAGTTACTAACATTAAATGTAGCACTAACTTGATACTCATTAGGAAGGTCTATCGTGTATGCATTATCATGTATCCGCTCCAACACCTTGAAGGGGTCATCACCCCTTGGTTGAAGCTTGGATTTCCTTAAAGAGGGAAACCTCTCCTTCCTTAAGTGAACCCAAACCCAATCATCGGGTTCAAAGACCATTCTCTTTCGAGTTTTGTTGGCATTCTTTGCATAGTGTTCCATTTTTGTCTCAATATTGGTCTTTACTTTAGCATGTAGGTCCTTGACATACTTGACTTTTTCTTCAGCATCCCTATGCAAAACATCATCACTAAGAGGTAAAGGAAGCAAATCAAGTGGAGTTAGTGGGTTAAAACCATATGCAACCTCAAATGGAGAAAATGATGTGGTCCCATGTGGAACTCTATTATATGCAAATTCAATAAATGGAAAACATTCTTCCCAAGCCTTTGGATTTGCATGCAAAAATGTTCTAAGCATGGTGCCAAGAGTTCTATTGACCACTTCGGTTTGTCCATCCGTTTGAGGATGACAAGTAGTGGAAAATAACAACTTTGTACCTAGTTTAGTCCACAAAGTTTTCCAAAAGTGACTCAAGAATTTAGTATCCCTATCGGAAACAATGAATTTAGGTATACCATGCAATTTTACAACCTCTTTGAAAAACAAGTTTGCAATATGACTTGCATCATCAACTTTATGACAAGGAATAAAATGTGCCATCTTAGAAAAGCGATCTACAACAACAAAAATGCTATCACGACCACTTTTTTTCATGGGTAGCCCTAACACAAAGTCCATGGACAAATCAACCCAAGGTGATGAAGGAATATGAAGAGGGGTATACAAACCATGAGGCATGCTTTTAGATTTAGCCTTCTTACAAACTATGCACCTAGAACAAATTAAATGCACATCATGCTTCATTTTAACCAAATTTAAATATTCATGCAACATGTCAAGAGTCTTATGTTCCCCAAAATGACCCATTAAACCACCCTCATGCACCTCTCTCACGAGCAATTCTCTCAATGAACACTTAGGAATGCATAGTCTAGTTCCCTTGAACAAATAACCGTCATGTCTATAATAAGAGTCATGTGCCATAAGTTCACAATCATGAAAAAGAGAAGCAAAATCAACAACTAAGGCATACAAATTTCTAATATTATCAAAACCAAGAAGCCTAGTTTGAAGAGTAGAGATTAGTGAGTACCGCCTTGAAAGTGCATCGGCTACCACATTAGCTTTCCCTTTCTTGTGTTTGATGACATATGGAAATTGTTCTAAGAATTCAACCCACTTTGCGTGTCTCTTATTTAGCTTACCTTGCCCTTTTAGATACTTTAAGGATTCATGATCACTATGTATTACAAATTCCTTAGGAAACAAATAATGTTGCCAAGTATGCAATGATCTAACTAAAGCGTATAGTTCCTTATCATAAGTGGAATAGTTCAAGTGTGCTCCACTCAATTTCTCACTAAAATATGCAATTGGATGACCTTCTTGTAGCAAAACATCCCCTATTCCAATCTTAGATGCATCACATTCAATTTCAAAAGTTTTTGCAAAGTTAGGCAAGGCCAAGATAGGTGCATGCATCAATTTTTCCTTTAAATTAGTAAATGCATCTTCTTGATCTTGTCCCCACTTAAATGCAACATTTTTCTTAACAATCTCATTCAAAGGAGCGGCCAAAGTACTAAAATTAGGCACAAAACGCCTATAGAAGCTAGCAAGACCATGAAAACTCCTAACCTCATTCATGTTTTTAGGTGTTGGCCAATCCCTTATAGCCTTAATCTTTTCTTCATCTACTTTAATACCTTGTGCACTTACTACAAATCCTAAGAAAATAACCTCACTTTGGCAAAAAAATGCACTTTTCTAGGTTAGCAAACAACTTCTCTTCTCTTAGGACTTGTAAAACACTCTTGAGATGCTCAATATGATCATGCATGTTCAAGCTATACACAAGAATATCATCAAAGTAAACAACCACATATTTTCCAATGAAGTGTCTTAAAACATGGTTCATCAATCTCATGAAAGTACTAGGCGCATTAGTTAGGCCAAATGGCATAACTAACCATTCATAAAGGCCAAACTTGGTTTTAAAAGCCGTTTTCCATTCATCGCCCTCTCTAATCCGAATTTGATGATAACCACTTTTTAAGTCAATTTTGGAAAATACACATGCACCATGAAATTCATCTAACATATCATCAAGTCTAGGTATAGGATGTCTATATTTGATGGTAATGTTATTAATAGCACGACAATCGGTGCACATGCGCCATGTGCCATCTTTCATTGGTACTAAGATTACCGGCATGGCACAAGGACTAAGACTCGCTTGAACCCAACCATTATCCAAAAGTGTGTGGACTTGTCTTTCAATTTCTTTAGTTTGTTCCGGATTACTTCTATAAGGAGGCCTATTAGGCAAAGAAGCACTAGGAATCAAATCAATGTGGTGCTCTATGCCTCTAAGAGGAGGTAGGCCATGAGGAAGTTCTTTAGGGAACACATCATCAAACTCTTTTGAAAGACAATTTAATGAAGGAGGAATATCATCATGTGACGTAGACAAACATAAATCATTGCAATATAGAAAATATAATGATTGTCTAGTCAACAAAGCTTTCCTAACCACATGCTCTCTAGCAAATAAGTTTTCAACCCTAGGTAAAGAATTTTGGTTACTTGAGTCATGAGCATTCATAATATATTTTCCTTTTTGTTCTTTGATCTCTTTGTCCCTCTTTAGATTCCATTGAGTTTAATCAATATAAACTTCTTTGGGAGTAAAAGAGACACTTTATGCTTTTTATGCACAAAAGAGTAAATGTTAATGTGACCATCATGATGAACTTTTCTATCAAATTGCCATGGCCGCCCTAACAAAATATGGCCAACCTCCATAGGCGCAACATCACACAAAATTTCATCATGATATTTGCCAATGCTAAAATTTACCAAAACTTGTTTATCCACCAAAATATCAACATCGTCCTTTAGCCATTGAAGCTTATATGGCCTCGGATGTTTAATGGTTTTCAAGCCAAGTTTTGTGACTAATCTAGTGCTAGCCACATTGGTACAACTACCACTATCAACTATCAAAGAGCAAACTTTTTCATCAACAAGACATCTAGTATGAAAAATATTTTCTTTTTGAGAATCATCATCCTTAACTTGGACCCCTAAGAGTCTTCTAACCATGAGAAGATCTCCTTCAATGGGAGCCAATTCATAGTCACTCTCTAGTTCACTTGGAGATGATTGTGAAGAGTAAGAATAAAAGGAAGAATCACTTTCATATACCTCTTTGGCTTTTGCAATCATAGACTTTTTATTTGGACAATTAGATGCTATATGACCTCTTCCTAAGCATTTAAAACATTTAATTGAAGAATGAGAAGAAGAACTAGGAAGTTGAGCTTTAGGTTTAGAAGACTTACCTTCTTTGACCGAAGCCAATGGAGAATCACCATCTCTTTTATGTTTGTTCCAATGTGAGGAGTTTTTGTTAGATGAATACTTTTTATAAGTACTTTTTCTCTTCAATTGTTGTTCAATGGTAGATGACTTATGAACAAGCTCCTCAATATCCATAAAGTGTTGCAACTCAACCACATCTCTAATCTCATAGCTTAGGCCATCCAAGAACCTAGCTATTATGGCATCGTCATCTTCTCTAATGTTGGAGCGAATGATCAAAGTCTCAAAGTCCTTATAATAATCCTCCACACTCTTGGAGCCTTGTTTCAACCTTTGAAGTTTTTGATGTAGCTCCCTTTGATAATGCGATGGTACATACCTCTTCCTCAAAAGTGCTTTTAATTCATCCCAATCATCTAGTTGCCTAGCACCACATCTCCTCCTTTCCTTGACATTTTGGTCCCACCAAAGTAAAGCATGATCCTTAAACTCTAATGTAGCCAACTTAAACTCTCATATCTTCTCTAATATCATGAGCTTCAAACAATTGATCTATCTTAAGCTCCCAATCAAGATATGCTTCCGAATCACTTTTTCCATGAAATGAAGGGAACTTAATTTTGCCACCGACATATGTATCATCATGTCTTTGGTTCCTCCTCTCATTTCCATGACAATCTCTATGGTTTCTCTAATGATTCCTATGTTTCCCTCTCTCATAATAGTCTCTATGGTTCCTCACATGTTCTCTTTGTCTTCTACTTCCCTCGATTTCAAACCCATCTTCATTTTGAGAAGATCTTCCATGATGAGATCTCCTATCTCTTTGATTCACAAACTCTTCTCTTAAAGCATTCATTTGAGTATTCAAATTTTTTGTAAAGTGATCCATAAGAAAAACGGTTCTAGGAGAAAGGGGGTTTGGTTCACTTCCACTCATGATTTAAACAACAACAACAAACAAATACCACAATAATCAACAAATGACAACAATAAAATAAGGCCCTCACCACTCACTAAGTGTTTACACTCAAGAAATGTATCACTCGTGTATATCCCTCAATAATGGCTTTTTTTTTATTTATAATTTTCACTCTTGCCTTTTTCCACTCCCTAATGCAACTCTTTAAGTTCTTCAAGCAACCAAACAAATCTCAATCAAGTTTGTGGTAAACCTCTAAACAAATGTGACAAATCACACATCAAAGTTATCATCCAAGAGGCCAAGAAGAAAAAAAAAATGACAAGAGAACTTGAAATACAAAACCAAAGAATTGAAAAGACAAACAAAAAAAAATATAACCAAAGGAAGACACACTCAAGTAGATTATCAAAGAAATAAGGAAAACTAAAATTAAATGACTAAGTGATCAAAATATGTGGGATAACTTAAAATCAAACTTGCAATGTCTAAAGGAGGTAAGAAGAATGCAAACGATGTTTGGTATTTCATTAAGAACAATTCTGGATTTTTTTTTTCTTTTTCAAAATGCCTTTTTTTCAAAAGTGCTTTTGTGCAGAATCACTTTTTCGGAGCACTTATATTTCCAGATTTTTCTTTGCATATTCGAATTCCTCTCATTTTTCTAATCAACTTAGGCTTTTGAATTTCCAGAATCGGACTTGTATGGAAGAAATAACATCAAAAACAAATTTACAAATGAAATTTAGGATCAAACAATTGCAAGTGAAGAAGATGATGAGGTGAAACCCAGAAAAAAAAAATTTTCTGCGTTTTTTTTTTTCCAGCTCACTTTTCAAATTTCACCCAAATGAAATAAATAACCATAAAACTAAACCTTCCCACACATATTATAACACTTATAAACAACCAACAACTCAAGATTGAACAAGATTTGGAACAAAAATGAAACTAAAATTGCAAATATCTCAAGAACACAAAACACTAAAATATAAATTAAAAACAAAAATTACCACTTAATGGGAGGCTCTGAATACCACATGATATGGATTTGAGTTTTTCCATATGATTTGAAGGATCTATCTAAGTGATAATTTCAAATAAGGTACCAAATAAGAATGAAGAACACAAAAGAAGAAAATATGAAGAAGTAATGAAATGGTAGAAATCGCCACACTCCACAACAAGGAATGATAAGATCAAGGTAGAATCGCCACAAGAGTAAGAGGCTCTTGATAAGATCTAATTTTGGTTCAAAGAAGAACCCTAGAGATCATTTCTCTAATCTCACACTAAGTGTTTCTTTTCTTTTCAAAATTAGTCCCATATGTCTTACAATAAAAAGGCATATATAGTCTAACACAAAATAACATGGTGCCTAAGCTACCAAATATTTAGGCACACACAAGTCAACATAATTCCTAATTATAAGGTATTATTATTACATCCCAAAATTAAAATTAAGTCTTAAGATATTTGTATGACCATAAGATTAATATAATGTGGATTAATCTTTTCATATGTCTTAAGAATAAGGAAATTAACAATTTGTTTCTCTAATTGTTCTTTTAGCTTCCTAGTCTTCCCTCTAGTCAATGATCCCGCTCCTAGTTCTCGAAACTCATTAACCTTCATGTAGGGTTGGTCCACATCAACCCTTCTACAGATCATGAGTGATTGTTTTTGGAGAGATATATTTTGTTCAACCTCTTCTAATATACCCTTATTTCAACTGAGTAATGCATAATATATTATCTTCATAAATGACTGTTGCGTCCATTCTTCTATTACATAGACCAAAATTCCCTTGTATGTGTTAAATCAATGACATTGACCAAACACATTCTCTATTGGCCTCATGTAGTGCTAAAAGTTATGCATGTAAACAAGAAACATGTATGTAATCTACCATTATGAGAATATTACAAATAACTTGTATCTATGGGACCAATAAGTTATAGTTTGGGCACTTTGAAATTTAATAAATCCATATTTGTGGTACCCCTAAGGTAACGAAGTATATGTTTAACTTTATTCCAATATTTTCATGTAGGTTAAGAACTATATATCTTGATAATAGATTGACCGAAAATAATATATCAAGACTTGTAAATTAGTGAGGTACATCAATGCTCCAATTTCACTAAGATATGGTACTTCAAGACCAAATGTCTCTTCATCCTCTTCTCAGGGTCATAAATAATATTTCTCCATATCTAGTAATCTAACAACCATTGGAGTAGATAACGAATGAGATTTGTCCATATAGAAATATTTTATCACTTTTTCAATGTAAATTTCTTCATGTACAAAAATTCCATTCTTCAAATCCTCAATTTGTAATATAAAAAAGAACATTATTTTTCCCAAATCTTTCATTTCAAACTCTTTCTTTAAGCTATCTATGGCTTTTGGAAGCTCTTCACAAGTTCCAATAAAATTTATTTCATCAACATAGACAACAATTATGGCAAATTCATTTCTTTATCTTTTCATAAAAGTACAAGGACAAATAGAGTCATTTTTACATCGCTCTTTTAACAAATATTTACTGAGAGGATTACATTACATGCGTCCAGATTGTTTTAGTCTATAGAGAGACTTGTTGAGTTTCATGGAGTAGTCTTATCGAGATCCTAACCTATTTGCATCAGGAAAATTAAATCCATCAAGGAGCTTCATGTAAATGTCACTATTAAGTGAGCTATACAAATAAAAATAAGCTGTAACAACATCCATCATGTGAAAATTTAGCTCTTTATGTGCTACAAGTATAATGTATCGAAAAGTAGTTGCATCAACTATAGGTGAATAGGTCTCATCAAAATCAATCACATGTCTATGAAAAAAATCCTTGAACATCGAGCCTTCCTTTGTATCTCACAATTTCACCATTCTCATTTTGCATTCATTAAAAAACTTATTTTTATCCAACATGTTTTAAAACTTTGGGTGTTTGGACTACATGTATAAAAAATTCAAAAACTTTTCACTTGTTAAGTGAGTTTAATTCTACTTCTATTGCATCTTTCCATTTTGGCCAATTCTCACTTTGTTTACAATCTTTGATAGACCTTTCTTGATCTTTGATATCATTTATCACATTTAGCACTATATTAAATGAAAAATATCATCAACTTTAACTTCATGTCGGTTCCATTAAATTTCATTAGTGATATAATTTTGAGATCTCTTTATTTCCATAAGTTTCAAGCACTTCATAAACTCTTCTAGAACTGAAAAATTCATTATGTCAAATTACACTTTTAGAATTTTCATATCCTCACTTAGTTACCTATTTTCCTATTAGTTTATGTTCTTATTTGATAATTTTCATCTTTGGAACTGACTGGTCTCTCATTCTTTAAGCGCGATTGAGACACATTTGTAATATTATATTGTCCAACATAGAGATCTATGTTGATTGGAGCATTAACAACTGATATTAGTTTTGATATTAGTTTTGCTTAACATTGAAAATGATTTATACAAGGATCTTAAGAAAATAATATATTTCAAGTAATTCATTTGAACATTTGGTTCACATTTTTAGCTGTTAATTTTCTATCTCTCTCTATTATTGGGAAAATTAATTCATTAGTTGATAATCTGCATAATGGGCTATAATTAAGTCTTCAATTATTTTATTACGATACTTTATAATAGATGGAGATTCATATCAAATATATTTTCCCAATATTAATTTAAGACTCGTCTTAGTGTATTTTATTGTAGCAATTATAATATACACAACAAATTCTAAAACTCCCTAAGATGAAGAGTATTATATTTTAACCTAAAATTTAAGGGGGTGACTTACATATAGTAATTTGAAGGCTTGATGGAAATCAATATTTTAACATACATGATCGCATATTCCCAGAGTAGATTTTAAAAATTATGATCTCATAAGAATAAGTCATACAATTAACTTTAGATGTCCAAAGAGTGGATCTTCAAGTCCATTCTTTTTGTATGAACATATGTTTAAAGATGTTCAATATCAATTTCAATTGACATACGATACTTATTAAATGTTTTCCATAAAATTTAGAAAATGACCTATTAGTCAAATTAGTTGAAAAAACAATTTCTCAAACTTCTAGTTATGAGTTGCAATCAATATACACGTGACTATTTACTGATGCATCAATTTAAGTCATAAAATATTTAACAGGTCATCATGATCACGATCGATGTATTGCCTCACAATATCACCGTATATATAGTCTAGAAATGTGATATATTTTGTAAGACCCATAATTTTAAAGTGTACTCTATGTAATTTGGTGTATTTTTGATTTTGAACTCGGAGGCTTTTTAGCCAAGTTATTAATATTTTGGAGTTTATATGACCAAAGAGATATTTTGATGCTTGATTAGAATTACTCGTCGATAAATAAATTAAATTAACTGCGGTGAATCTTTTGCGAAGAGTTTAAATGCGTTATGGGTAAAAGGGTAATTTAATAAATATCTAAAGATTTGGAGATATTTGTTAATTATTATTAATATATATATAAAGAAAAGGAAAGGAAGGAAATAGAAAGAAAAGAAAATAGAAAGGAAAGAAAAAGGAAGAAAGGAAAAGAGAAGGAGAGAAAAATGAAAATTCCATCTTCTTCCTCCCCTGCCTCGCGTGCGTTTTTCTTCCTTCCTCCATCTTCATCCATTTTCATTCTTCCTTGCTTCCTTGAGTTCGAAATTGATAATGGATGATAGGACAAGGATTTCTCAACTTCACTCTTCCTCTTTGATTCGAAAACGAAGGAAAACGGTTTAGGGATTTCAAAACCGTCAAACACAAATCTCGCCATTTCTTTTGGATCCAATTTTCGCTTCGCGAAGGGATAGAAGGGAAAGTTGCTCACCACTACACTACGGTGCTAGTGAGCTAACTTTGGAAGCAACTTCGCGAGCAAAGTTTTTACCGGATTTGATCGTGGTGCCTTAAATCGACGTTAAAGCTAACGTTAAGGTAAGGGCTCCTTCAAAACTTTTAGTTTGCATTTAGGGCCTAATATGTGGTTGTGTGGAGAAGAATTTTGTTAGGGTTGGAGTATTGATTTTGTTAGGGTTGGAGTATTGATTTGTTAGGCTATTTGGGTAAAATCTTAGAGTTACGTTTTGGTTACCTTGATGAATGAATCGTGGAAAATGAATTTAAAACTCATTTATGTATGATTTTGAGTAAATGAAACTTGTGTGTTTGAGTGGTGGACTGTGTTGATTTGTGTTCGTTGTTTTGACGTGTTCTTAATTGATACTGATGGAATTTGATATGTTTATGGTTGGATTTTTTGGAAAACTGAATTGATGTGTTTTGATGTGGATTGATAATATGTTTGAGTTGTTTTGCGTGGAATTTGAAAACCATTAAGTTAAATGACTATTAAGAATGGGCAATCTCTTAATGTCTTGTTTACTTAATGTGTGTTTGTGAAAACCGTTTTGAGTTAAAAGAGTATTAAGAATGGGGAATCTCTTAATATCTCTGTTTACTAATGTTTTGGAAAATTGTTTAAGTCAAATGAGAATTAAGAATGGGGAATCTCTTAATTTCTTGTTTACTTAATGTTGTTTGAAAATCGTTTAAGTTAACTAGGCGTTAAGAATGGGGAATCTCTTAATGTCTTGGTTGCTTAACGTTTGTTTTTGAAAAATCGATTCAGTTAAATGAGTATTAAGAATGGGGAATCTCTTAATGACTTGTTTACTGAATGTCTTGTTGTCGAAATCGTTTAAGTCAAAAGTATATTAAGAATGGGGAGTCTCTTAATATGTCTGTTTGCTTATGGTTGTTGTGAAAATCGTTAAGTTAAATGAGTATTAAGAATGGGGAATCTCTTGATATCTGCGTTTACTTAATGTCGTCGTGAAAATGATTTTGTGGAGAAATGAATTGTCGTGTTTTGGCGTGAATAAAGTCATAAATTTGTGAAAATGTTTGAGTCTGTATTGTGTGGAATTTGAAAACCATTAAGTTAAACGAGTATTAAAAATGGGGAATCTCTTAATGTCTTGTTTACTTAATGTGTGTTCGTTGGTCGGTTAAGTTAAATGAGAATTAAGAATGGGGAATCTCTTAATGTCTCGTTTACTTAATATTTGTTTTGAAAATCGTTTAAGTTAAATAAGTATTAAGAATGTGGAATCTCTTAATGACTCATTTACTTAATGTTGTTTTGAAAATCGTTTAAGTTAACTCGGCGTTAAGAATGGGGAATCTCTTAATGTCTTGGTTACTTAATGTTGTTTTGAAAATTGTTTAAGTTAACTGGGCGTTAAGAATGGGGAATCTCTTAATGTCTTGGTTACTTATTGTTTGTTATGGTAAATCGTGCTGACCCGTGATAGGTGGCACCTCGGTAAACTGTACTGACCCGTGATAGGTGGTACGTTTACGATTTACGTTTGGTAAGTTGTGCTGACCCGTGATAGGCGGCACCTCGGTAAACAGTGCTGACCCGTGATAGGTGGTACGTTTACGACTTACGTTTCTTGGTGAATTGTGTTTGTCCGTGAGAGACTGCACAGGTGTTTGTCCGTGAGAGACTACACCCTGGTGAATTGTGTTTGTCCGTGAGAGACTGCACAGGTGTTTGTCCGTGAGAGACTACACCCTAGTGAATTGTGTTTGTCCGTGAGAGACTGCACAGGTGTTTGTCTGTGAGAGACTACACCCTAGTGAATTGTGTTGGTCCGTGAGAGACTGCACATGTGTTTGTCCGTGAGAGACTGCACAGGTGTTTGTCCTTGAGAGACTACACCCTGTTAAATTGTGAATTGTTGGTTCATCTTGTCCTTGTGGGTATTGTGTTATAAGTGTTAAGTGTTATGTTTTGGAATTTGGTGATAACATGTTTGATTGCAATACTATTTCGAAACTCATGATGTTGTAGTATTGTGGTATGAGTGTTAAGTGTTATCCTTTGGAATTTGGTGATAACATGTTTGATTGCAATACCATTTCGAAACTCATGAGGTCGTAGTAATTGTGTTATAAGTGTTAAGTGTTAGGTTTTGGAATTTGGTGATAGCATGTCTGGTTGCAATATTATTTCGAAACTCATGTTGTTGTAGCGATTGCGTTATCAGTGCTAAGTGTTAAGATGTGGATTTGTGTATGAATGTGATCGAGTTAGTTTATGTGTTTTTGGAAGAATATGTAGGGAAATCGATTGCCCAATCAATTGGCATTAAGTCAGTGGCTCAGCAATGCTATCAATCGATTGCCCAATCGATTGCCAAATCGATTGGCATTAAGTCAGTGGCTCAGCTATGCTGTCAATCGATTGCCCAATCGATTGCCCAGTCGATTGCCCAATCGATAGGCATTAAGTCAGTGGCTCAACAATGCTGTCAATCGATTGCCCAATCGATTGCCCAGTTGATTGCCCAATCGATTGGCATTAAGTCAGTGGCTCAGCTATGCTGTCAATCAATTGCCCAATCAATTGCCCAATCCATTGCCCAATCAACTATCGATTGAATTAAGCCTAGAATTCAAACTTCACTAAAAACCTTCAGGAAATCGATTTGGAAATCGATTGGCTTTAATACAGGGGCTCAATTATCCACTTAATCGATTTCCCAATCGATTGTTTTAGTGGAAATTCTTATTTTGAGTTAGATAATCGATTGCTCAATTAATTTATCAATGTTTTGTTCAATTGTGTATTACTTGATGGATTGAGAACTCTATTTGATTTCATTTACATTTGGCAAGCATTGTATGAACTTTTAGCATATGGAAAATCCTTTTAAGGTGCATGCTAAGTTGAAAAGGTATTTTGTGCATTTAAAAACTTAAATGTTATGTGTTAACTGTTAATTTCGGTTGGTGACCCTTTACAACTATTGTGGAAATCTGGGCTTTGCCCTTAGATGAGAGTCAGGATGATCCCACCGGTTCGTACCCTCCGAACGGGAATGTGGATGGGAGTGCTTGATTGGAGCTACGTTAGGAGAATCTCACGGGGCACGTGGAGATTACTCAAGGCGTATAGTTTTTGGTTATGTATAAAATGATCAGACTAAGTTGTCACTCAGGACACATATGTCTTTCTTTTGGGCTACCTTTATGTTAAGTTGGAAGGATGTACCTGTACTATTGTTGACATCAGGACATGCTTTGGATTTATATTTTGAAAAACTTTTCCACTGCTTGTAAATTTTAATGACTTAATTATTTATCCAAAGGTTTTACCTTATTTATTTCTCTGTTGTATTTAATTTCTTTTTTTTTAAAAAAAAAAAAAATACACCCTCGCTTTGAAAAACAGGGTGTTACAGATTCATTTTCTCAATTTGCCAACTTCTCTTGGAAAATAGTAATACACACAAATTATTTAATGGAAGAATTTTATAGTTCTTCAATATATGTTCATGTATATTTGTAATCTTTTAATCCCACATCATAATTGCATTAGAGATGTCCCAATTGGTCTTGTCAACAACGAACTTAATATAATTTGCAAACTTCGTGTTTACAATAATATGTGTTTTAAATTGTTCAGAAAAATTTGGAACAGTAATATACTGCACTTCTAAGAATAAAATGTAATTGATCATGTGACATTTTACTCTCTTTTTTAATCAATATTGAGTCTTTTATTTAATCACAAATGTGACTAATATTTTAAAATATTTTCTCAATTTTTCTACTTCATGAGTATATTTGAGTGAGAAAAAATATATGTATTTTATCTTATTTTCCTTTCTTTTAAATCAATATTGAGTCTTTTATTTAATCACAAATGTGACTAATATTTTAAAATATTTTCTCAATTTTTCTACTTCATGAGTATATTTGAGTGAGAAAAAATATATGTATTTTATCTTATTTTCCTTTCTTTTAAATCAATACTAAGAACAATTAGTTCTTGTACATTTCAATCACGGTCTAAAAATATAGTTCTTCACGAACTCAACCACAAATCGTTTATATTTGATAAATCTTTTGCTACTTGAAGGGCATATTCAAGGAACATAAATAATTTTCTTTTAATTTTCTTTGTCCCAAAGCATACAACGATCAAATAGATCTTATATATTTCAATAAAGGGTATAAAAGTCTTTTTCTTTTTTGAAGGATCCAACCACTAAACAATTATGAAATCATACATTAACCAATGAAAATATTCAATATTCAAATTTTAATGATATAATCAGTTTTACTTAATACTCAATCAAAATTTACGTTCATAAAGGTCTATTATACTATAAAATTTAATTATAAATCAATCTTAAATAAATAAAATTAATTGTAAATTCAAATTTTATATGACTCAAATAAACATCAATAAAACATATATAATTTTTAAAATCTTTCAATAACAAAATAGTTATAGTTTTATGTCTTTTTAAATAACATTTATCCATATATCTGTAACTACAATAGTCTTCCATAAATTAACATATATTCTTGTTTCTGCTCTTAGATTTGAACAATAAGTTCATTATAGTAGTCTTCCACCGATTGGCTAGCGAAAATTATTGTATTGGGGATGATCATGAAAGATACTATTATTTTATGGTCAAATTACAATACTAATTTGGTTGAACGGAGGCTGTTCAAAATCTAGAACAATATGGTAGAAAGGTATAAGTCAATATAGAAC
Organism: Cicer judaicum; assembly: GCA_037974835.1. Taxonomy (NCBI): domain Eukaryota; kingdom Viridiplantae; phylum Streptophyta; class Magnoliopsida; order Fabales; family Fabaceae; genus Cicer; species Cicer judaicum. Next base: position 4,661,846 of record JBBPBS010000206.1, read on the forward strand.
ATATGGTTTGGAAGTTTTTGGCTGGTATAGATGGTGGAAGTGTTTGCTTGATCGGTTTTGCTTTTTCTAGAGGAATGGACAAGGGGTTAATAGGACTTGGAATTACATATTAGTTAAATTTAACAAATACATACGGTGACATCAATAGAACATGTTTAGTTTACATAGGCAAGTTAGTTTAGTTTCAGAGATTGAATATGTGGAAATTTTAATATATATGTGGAAATATATTAAAAAAGTCTATCAAAATCCCATAAATCTATTTTTGAAAAGTGTTCAATTAAAATACACCTCAAATTTTATTGTTATTATATTAAAATTATAATTGAATACCTCGACACTTTTCAATCATAAAAAATTATTTTAGAATTCTATTTCATCTAAAATATCATTTGTGATATTATAATTGTAACAAAAAAATTGAGAACTGTTTTTACAAAAATATTTAAATATATATACAGAAGAGTTAGTTGCATCTAAGGGTCTCTTTAGTTTTGAGAGGATGGAAAGGGAATGAAGGGGAGTATGAAGAGGGGAAACATATTCCTTGTTTGGGAGTAAGAAAAAAATCAATAGAAAATGCACTACACGAAAAATATGATTTTACAGCACTTTTTTTAAGTCATTTATAGCGTTTTTTTTTTAAAAAAAAGAGTTGTAGAATCGAGTGCTGTAAAAAGATACAACAACGCTTTTTAAAATAAAAAAGCGCTATAACATAGGTAGATATATTGCGCGCTTGTTATGCACCTTTTACAACGCTTATTTGAAAAAGCGCTGTAAAAGGTGCATTCAATATATGCATTATTATGCACCTTTTACAATGCTTATGAAAAGAGCGTTGTAAAAGGTGCACTCAATATATGGATTATTATGCACCTTTTACAGTGCTTATTGAAAAGAGCGCTGTAAAATATGCACTCAATATATGCATTATTATGCACCTTTTAGAACGCTTATTTGAAAAAGTGCTGTAAAATGTGCACTTAATATATGCATTATTATGCACCTTTTACAACGCTTATTTGAAAAAGTGCTGTAAAAGGTGCATTCCAAATATGCATTATTATGCACCTATTACAGGGCTTTTTCAAATAAGCGCTGTAGAAGGTGCATTCAATATATGCATTCTTATTCACAATTATTTTACACAATCATTTAACAATCAGTACACAACAACAAAACTTTATAACTTTACTTTATAACTTTACACAACAATAGAACTATATTCATATACATATTCAGATATTGTACAACAACACATATTCATATAACTACATATTCACAAGTTTTCAAATGTGCCCTATTCATATACATATAATTAACAGAATTACACAGAACAAAACTAGCTACCATATATTTAGATCCCTTGGAGCATGCTATTTCCCAGTAAATCAAATAATTTTTTTCAATCACATACTGACATCAGTCTTCCTTTAATTCAATTAGATCTTTCTCAGAGTATGTTGAACTGAAATTGTCAAAGTACTGTGCAATATAAGTAAGAATAAGTTAGAATCAAATATATACATAATTTATACACGAAAATCAAATAATGAAAATACTGCACCGTTTTTGGGATAATAGTTTGATTCCTATCAACAATCTCCTTCATGAATCGTAATATATAGTACCCACAATGATGTTGTTAGTTTGACGAGCGCACTATAAAATAAAACATATAAGTCAATAAAATATTTGTGCATTGATTGTAAATGAAATTTTCAAGGCATATATTTCAAACCTTTATTGGAATCCATGTTATGTTATTAGACTTTTTCTTCGACAATGTAGCACCTCTTTGAGCTCGAAAAACTCGTAAAGCACTATCGAATAAATAAATGTGATTATTATAGCATTAACAAACACATTATATATATATATATATATATAAGAAAAAAATAAATATTACTTACGTGTCACACATAGTCTTTATATCAGAGTGATTGTTGTAATTGTCGTGCAAGGGATCTAAATAGTATATAACTTCAGAGGTCGCATTGATTGCAAATAGCACCCAATGTGCCCTACAACAACAAAAATTTGGTTGGAAATTTTGTTTACGCAATGAATAAATTAAGATCTCATAAATTAAAAAAGATATGAATAAATAATATATATGGTGCAAGGAACAACTTATCCTTCTCTGTATTTCCTAATAAGATATCTACAATGTATTTCTTTGCATTCACTAGATGGAGTTTACACATCGAAAGCTTAGGCAGAGACAAGAATGCATATCTATTTAACAATATGCGTGTGCACACCAACTTCTCATACAAAAACCTTCAATGAAAATATCAAATTAGATTAATTACCAATAAATGCAATTAAAAGTAATTTTTACCTAATGTATAAGCTGATGACAGTAGCACTCAACTCCTTATGGTTGAGAAGTTCGTATATGTGCTCCTTTTCAAGTAGTTCTTCATACTCATCTCCGAATATAGCTTTATTCATGCTTATGATGCGTGAACCATCGTTTCTGCCCATATTCCTTTTTACTTGTATGTCAAGACACAACCAAAGCTACTAGAGAGTGTTAGCGACATCTTTGTTAAACAACAATTAAATACAAGCAATAGATCCATTTAACCATTTAAAGATATTGTCATCAAAAAAAGGAATATGGAAAAAAGATAATAGAGAGTGTTAGGTCAAAGCTACTAGTAATGACAACAAATTAGAGGTGAAAGCTCCCCCTCTCAAGCACATATTGATGTTAAATATGGACATGTGAGATGTCTGCCCCGTCGCCGCTACCGCTATCATCATTTGCACCATTTCAGGGGCCATTATCACCACCACATCATGTTTAGAGGTTTTTGAGGACCACATGGACATATGAGTTGGAGATGTAACTTTTAATTCTAATTATTTATTTAATCATCATAAGACTAACAATTGATTTTTTTAGTAATGTTTTCTTCTAAAATGTGTCAACAATGGTAGAAAGATACGTCAGCTTAAGATTCAAGCTTTAACTATGACTTGGTTTTGGAATCCAATCAAAGCCTCTGACTTAGTTGGTCTTAAATGCACAGGCTACAAGTTAATAGATGTCGAATTATTGTCTGCATTTTTTGAAAGGTGGCATAGGTAGACTAATTCCTTCCATCTTCCTATTGTGAGATGACAGTGACTCTAGAAAATGTGCTCTATCTTCTGCACTTGCCCATTACCGAACAACTCAGAACATATACACCACTAGTGAAAGAAAACGAGGTTGAGGGGGAGCGTAATGATCTTAGATTCAACTTAAATGATGTGTTGGCAAAGTTTGAAATAACCAAAGGAACACGTGTTAGATTCTCAAGCATTGAAGTACAATTTTTGACTCATTTAAACAAATATGTTTAGTTTGGTGATGACGACGACGTGAAGGAATATCAAATGTTATTGTTTCTACCTCGTGAGCACTAACATATTCAACGATACAACTACAATGCATATCAATGTTATGTACGTTCAGTACTTCATAGACTTGGGTAGTGTCGAGAGTATGCATGGTGTGCTGTTATTCTTGCTTTCTTGTATAGTCAGCTAGGGGATGCTGGCAAGTCCAACACGAATCAACTAGATGGTTACTTGTTCATCCTCTAGGTACTTAAGAGTTAATTTAATTTGAATATTTTTATAAAATTAGTTAATTTAATTGGAACGATGTTTATAATTCATTTTCAATCTTTTCTTTTTGCTTCACCATGGATTACGTAGCATTTTCTAATCATTTTTCCACGCACTCCGCAAGTAAAATATGAAAATTTCCTTTCAATTACATGTATGTTTGTCCCACATCGAGATCATCCAATGACAAAGACATATAGGAATACACTGGATCAATTGAAGGCCAAGATTACTAGTTTTCTCCTTATGATGACCATTGTTTAACTCGTTTGTTGGAGCAAATATATTGGTACTCTAGTTGGATTAGATGCGGATCTTGGATAAAATGTCGTCACTTGCTTGAACGCATGTTTAGGAAATTGGATATATTTAGAGTATCGCCAAACATCTAGACATATATTCTCCTCCTACCATAAGTATGCAGAAGGTCAATCAAGCATATCTAAATTTTAGATTGTACTAGTTACTCAAAATATGCGGGGGTTATCATGGACATGAGTTGAAAAACCATAATTGGATATGTGACTTAGTTTTATAGGGTTTTCCATCATTTCATGCAATCGTTTATAGAGGGAAATCTTTCGAGACCTGAAGACTTGGAGGTCGTCATACAATAGGACTTTGTGTCTAGTGTAGCTGACACACAAAACATTTTTATGATGATTAGAGATCTTGCACTTGAAGCACGTGAGACAATGGAGGAGAGAACTCATACATATAAAGGTGTGTAGAAGATTATTGATCACACACATGATGTATTTTTATATTGTAGGAGGAGATGCAATAGTATTGGGTATATAGTTACACAATAGTATTTATGCATCAGAGAATATTACTTTTGATTTAGATGTTCATTTTTTAATATTTTGGTTAATTATAATACTTTGGTTAAATGTACATGGTTTTATTTGCTTATACTCCAAGTAAATCAGCATGCCTGAACCTGTTTAATCAAAGAATAAAAAAATTATCAACTTAGTCAAATACAATTATCGTGTTTGCATGTTCAATGTCCAGTTTTCTGTAGGTGTCTTATAAAACTTTCCAAGATATATAACATCTTTGATAACATTTAATTATTTCTCTAACGAATACAATTTGACTTTTACTTATTTATCTCTCTAATGAGATCATGTTGGGCAATTACATGATTCTCTTCGCCCTTACCAAGATGTGTTGGGATAACTCAAAATCCAAAATTTTCATCACCAACAACATCCGTAATTTTGTCAATATATGAATGCATAAAAAGCGACATGTGATTAGAAAAAGGAATTTTTTATTTTGGGAATAGATTAGGCGAGTGATTCCCAATACGTGTGCTCTTCTTTCTTGGACATGATAACTTCGATTCAGAAATTGGATTGTCCAATTGTAGTAAATCAACATGCTCCCATAAAGATGATGAATGTTTAGTTGACTCATATATTGGCGCACACCTTGAAATGACATTGTAAATTAAAAGAGGGTTTGAATTGTAATTGCCCCCTTTTTTTGTAATAATTCCTACTTAATTTAGTATTTAGTTAATTCAAGATCAATCTTGGTTTTAAACACAAAAAAACATAACGTTATTGGTTACTGAAATCACAAGAAAAACTCTCTACGTGATCTATGGTTAGTTAATCAGAAATAAATAGACATAAGGAAAGGAGAATCACACAGTAATATATCCTGGTTCACCCAAAGTGGACTACGTCCAGTCCTCACAATTTGTGAGCTTTTTCAATAAAGTGTTCAAACAAGATCGTTCTTGCTTTTCACATTAACTTTTTAGATAAATCTTGATCAATTACAATATTTCATCTTTCTACCTTGAAAGGATTTTCAACCGTTACCTTTCAATCATAGAAAGAGTTTTTATAAACCACCTTTTAACTACAAAAGTATTTTTTACCATTCACTCAAACTAACTTCAACACAATATTCTTGAGTTTCGAATGAAATAATTTAAAGAGGTTGATAGATCAAAATATACTCAACCCTTGCTTGAGTTTAGATTCTCAGCAAAAGACTTAGTAAAATAGATCCTAATATCAAATTAAGAAGAAGTGAAGTCTTTTCTTTGATTGAAGAGCCTTAAGATTTTCATGTATGATTGTTTAAGTGATAGATTGCTTGCACTTCAAACTCTTGACTTATCCTTGACCTTGGGATACCTTTTAAAGGCTTCACATAGGCTGATGATGACTCATCTAGCCATTGGAAGTCTAGTTATCCAGTTGTGAAGAACAATCATTGTTGTAACACCCCGATTTTCAAAGCGAGGGTGTATTTTTTTTTTTTTTTTTTAAAACCAAATTCATAAAACCAGGAAATAAATAAGGGAAATACCTTTGGATAAAAGTTTAAGTCAATATAATTGATACGCAGTGGAATAGTTCTTTTGATATATGAATCCAAAGTATTTACACAACCACAAAAGATACATGGAACCCATTCAAATAAGATGTCATGCTGACAATATTAGTAAAGGTACAGTTTTCCAGTTCAAAATAAACGTAGTCTAAAAGAAAGACATCTGTTCCCTCTATGTCATCCTAATCTGATCATTCTACCAACAAAAAAACTATAGCCATACACCCTGAGTGATCTCCACGCGCCCCGTAAGATCATCCTAACATAGTTCCAGTCAAGCATTCCCATCTACATTCCCATCCGTAGGGTACGAACCGGTAGGATCGTCCTGGCTCTCATCTGAGGGCAAAGCCCAGATTTCCACAATAGTTGTAAAGGGTCACCAACCGAAATTAACAGTTAACACATAACATTTAAGTTTTTAATTGCACAAATAACCTTTCCACTTAGCATGCACCTTAAAAGGGTTTTCTATATGATCAAAGTTCATATAATGCTTACAAAATAAAAATGAAATCAAAATAAGTCTCAAATCAATCAAGTAATGAACAACTGGCCAATCCATTGATGAACCAATTGAGCAATCGATTATCTAACTCAAAATAAGAATTTCTACTAAGCCAATCGATTTCCAAATCGATTTCCTGAAGGTTTTAGTGAAATTTGAACTCTGGGCTTAATTCAATCGATTGGGAAATCGATTGAATGAATAACTAAGCCCCTGTATTAAAGCCAATCGATTTCCAAATCGATTTTGTCAGTTTTGCTGAGTTCCTATATGGCCAAATCGATTTCCAAATCGATTTCTTAAATGGTTTTGAAAAACATATTATAAAATCGATTGGCAAATCGATTTTGTCAAATTAGCGAAGTCACTGTAACTCATCCAATCGATTGGGAAATCGATTTCCTTGCATATTCTTCCAAAAATAAAAAAAACTAACTCAATCACATTCATACACAACTCCAAATCTTAACACTTAGCAATTCCCACACAATCACCACGGCATTATGAGCTTCAAAATAGTTTTGCAATCAAACATGCTGTCACACAATTCCAAAACGTAACTCTTAGTAAAATCAACACATTCACAATGACATCTCAAGTTCAAACACTCAATCATAAACTTGCATCAAACACGACTCGTGTGTCAAGCATCCTGATGCAATGCGTATATGCCAAAATGCATGGACTCGGAATTCCAAACCAAAACCCTCCTCGAAGGGCCATAAATCATAATTGTACCGCCTATCGCAGGCCAAAGTACCAATTACCAAGGTGCCTCCTATCATGGGTCAGCACGATTTACTAAAAACATAAATCGTAAACGTACCACCTATCACGGGCCAATACTGTTTACCGAGGTGCCACCTATCACGGGTCAGCACGATTTACTAAAAGAAAAAGCGTAAATCGTAAACGTACCGCCTATCACAGGCCAAAGTACTATTTACCGAGGTGCCACCTATCACGGGTCAGCATAATTTACCAAAAACGTAAATCATAAATGTACCACCTATCACGGGTCAGTACTGTTTACTGAGGTGCCACTTATGACGGGTCAACATAATTTACCAAAATGAAATGCATGAGCATACACTGACTTCATTCACTACAATCGTTAAGTAAATGCAGATATTAAAAGATTCCCCATTTTTAACACTCATTTAACTTAAACGATTTTCCGAACAACATTAAGTAAACGAGTCATTAAGAGATTCCCCATTCTTAATACTCATTTAACTTAAACGATTTTCACAACAAACATTAAGCAAACAGAAATATTAAGAGATTCCCCATTCTTAATACTCTTTTAACTTAAACGATTTTCCAAAACAAACATTAAGTAAACAAGACATTAAGAGATTCCCCATTCTTAATACTCATTTAACTTAAAAGATTTTCACAAACACACATTAAGTAAACAAGACATTAAGAGATTCCGCATTCTTGATACTCATTTGACTTAAATGATTTTCCAAAACAAACATTAAGTAAACCAGACATTAAAAGATTTCCCATTCTTAATACTCATTTAACTTAAATGATTTTCACAAACACACATTAAGTAAACAAGACATTAAGAGATTCCCCATTCTTAATACTCATTTGACTTAAATGATTTTCCATAACAAACATTAAGTAAACAAGACATTAAGAGATTCCCTATTCTTAATACTCATTTAACTTAAACGATTTTCACAAACACACATTAAGTAAACAAGACATTAAGAGATTCCCCATTCTGAATACTCATTTGACTTAAACGATTTTCACAAACACATATTAAGTAAACAAGACATTAAGAGATTCCCCATTCTTAATACTCGTTTAACTCTAATGGTTTTCAAATTCCACACAAAACAAACTCAAACATATTATCAAATCCAATCCACAATTCACACCAAATCACATCAATTCATAAGCATCAATTATGAACACAAATCATCACAACATAACACTCAAACACATCAAATTTCATTTACTCAAAATCATACACAAATGAATTAAATTCATTTTCCACGAAACATCCATCAATATTGCCAAAACCTAACTCTCAGATTTTACCCATAAGGCCTTAGATTCATTTTCCCCGAAATCAACACTCTTACCCTAACAAAATTCTTTTCCACACAATCATAGAAAAGTCCCTAAATGCAAAGTTAAAGTTTGGAATGAGCCCTTACTTTCACGTTAGCTTTCACGTTCGATTATGGTATCGCGTGTAAATCCGGTTAAATCTCCGCTCGCAACGTTGCTTCCAAAGTTGGTTCCCTAGCACCGTAGCATGGTAGTGAGCAACTTTCCCTTCTATCTCTTCGCGAAACGAAGCTTAGATCTAGATGAAACGGGGAGGTTTGTGTCTGACGGTTTTGAAATCCCTAACACCGTTTTTCTTCGTTTTCGAATCAACGAGGAAGAGTGAAGTTGAGAAATCCTTGTCCTATCACCCACCAAGCCTTGGGTTTCTATTCTTGCACCAACGGAAGCAAGGAAAACGAAAATTAAGGGTGGGAGAAAAAGAAAGCTTCGCGAGGCAGAGGAAGAAGAAGAACTTCTGTTTTTTTCTTTCCCTTGTTTTTCCTTTTCTCCACTTTCCTTCCTTTCTATTTCTTTTCTTCCTATTTCCCTTTTTCCTTTTCCCTCCACACAAACATATATATATATATATATATTTATATATATTAATTACTTTTAACAATTATCTCTAAATATCTAGATATTTATTAAAATTACCATCTCACCCCTAAAGTAATAAATTCTTCGTAAAAGATTCACCACAGTTAATTTACTTTATTTATCAACGATTAATTTTAATCGGGCATTAAAATATCTTTTTGGTCATTTAAACTCCCAAAATATTAATAACTTGGCTAAAAAGCCCCTGAGTTCAATACCAAAATCCACTAAAATACATAAAGTATAATTTAAAATTATGGGTCTTACATTACTACCCCCCTAAAATTAGTTTTGTCCTCGAAACTACGCGTTGATAAATAACTTTGGGTGTTGTTCTCTCATCTTGCTCTCCGGTTCCCAAGTCGCATCTCCAGTAATTGGGTTCCAAATCACCTTGACCAACGAAACATCCTTGGTCCTCAACCGCTTAATCTTCGTGTCATAAATTCTCACAGGTGGTACTTCGAATGACAGGCTATCCTTTAGTTGGATTGTGTCTGGTTCGATCACATGAGATGGATCTGCAAGATATTTCCTTAATTGTGACACATGAAACACGTCATGAATATTGGACAGTATCGGAGGCAATGCAATCCGATAAGCAACAGGCCCAATTCGTGCAGAAATCTGATATGGTTCAATGAATTTCAGAGTCAACTTCTTCGATTTCAAGGCTCTACCAACTCTAGTAGTAGGTGTGACTCTTAGAAATACATGGTCCCCCTGTGCGAATTCTAAAAGTCTGCGACGCTTGTCTGCATAACTTTTCTGACGATCCTGTGAAGTCTTCATTTTCTCCTTGATCTTCTTTACCTTAGCCATAGTCTGTTGCACCATCTCTGGTCCGAAAATCATATTTTCACCGTCCTTATACCAACACAAGGGCGTTTGACACTTGCGCCCATATAAGGCCTCATATGATCCATCTCATGTGATCATAAATAACTTTGGGTGTTGTTCTCTCATCTTGCTCTCCGGTTCCCAAGTCGCATCTCCAGTAATTGGGTTCCAAATCACCTTGACCAACGAAACATCCTTGGTCCTCAACCGCTTAATCTCCGTGTCATAAATTCTCACAGGTGGTACTTCGAATGACAGGCTATCCTTTAGTTGGATTGTGTCTGGTTCGATCACATGAGATGGATCTGCAAGATATTTCCTTAATTGTGACACATGAAACACGTCATGAATATTGGACAGTATCGGAGGCAATGCAATCCGATAAGCAACAGGCCCAATTCGTGCAGAAATTTGATATGGTTCAATGAATTTCAGAGTCAACTTCTTCGATTTCAAGGCTCTACCAACTCTAGTAGTAGGTGTGACTCTTAGAAATACATGGTCCCCCTGTGCGAATTCTAAAAGTCTGCGATGCTTGTCTGCATAACTTTTCTGACGATCCTGTGAAGTCTTCATTTTCTCCTTGATCTTCTTTACCTTAGCCATAGTCTGTTGCACCATCTCTGGTCCGAAAATCATATTTTCACCGTCCTTATACCAACACAAGGGCGTTTGACACTTGCGCCCATATAAGGCCTCATATGGTGCCATTCCAATACTTGCGTGGAAACTATTGTTGTAGGTGAACTCAATCAACGGAAGTACATCATCCCAACTTCCTCTATCATCTAATACACATGCTCTCAACAGATCTTCCAGGGACTGATTCGTCCTTTCAGTCTGTCCGTCCGTTTGTGGATGGTAAGCTGAACTCAATCGTAGTTTTGTTCCCAATGCTTCGTGCAATGCTCCCCAAAAATGTGATGTGAACTTCAGATCACAGTCTGGTACAATACTCGATGGTACCCCGTGTAACCTCACAATTTCAGCAATGTAGATCTCTGTTAGCTGATCTACCTTATAGGTGGTCTTTACTAGCAAAAAGTGTGCGAATTTAGTCAGTCGATCCACTATCACCGATATAGAATCATTCTTTCTCCTCCTTTTAGGCAATCCAGTTATAAAATCCATGGAAATGCTGTCCCACTTCCATTCAGGTATATCTAAAGGTTGCAACATCCCAGCAGGTCGCTGATGTTCCACCTTTGCTTTCTGACAAGTTAGACAAGTTGATACACACTCTGCTACATGTTTCTTCATTCCTGGCCACCAATAGTTCTGTCTCAAATCCTGATACATCTTTGTTGCTACAGGATGAATACTCAACTTACTCTTATGAGCCTCTTCTAAATTTTTTTTTCTCATATCTATAATTTCTAGTACACAAATCCTACCATTACATTACAAAATATTATCTGATCCAATCTTGAACTCTATTGTCTTCCCTTGCACTATTAGGTTCCTCTTCTCTTGAATCAAGACATCATCTTGAGAATTTGCAATGTCTTCAAGTAGTCCACTCGAAATCTTAATCATTCCGAATTTCAAAATTCCCGGTGCAAACTCTACTCAACGCATTGGCCACTACATTGGCCTTCCCAGGGTGGTACTGCAGGGTGAAATCAAAATCCTTGAGAGTCTCCATCCATCGTCTCTGAACACGGTGAACGTGCACCCATATAAATAGTGCCTCCAGATCTTTAATGCAAAAACAAATGCGGCAAGCTCCAAATCATGAGTAGGATAGTTTCTCTCATGAAACTTCAATTTCCTTGAGGCATAAGCTAGAACTTTCTTGTGTTGCATCAGAACACATCCCAACCCTTGGTGAGATGCATCACAATAAACTTCATAGGGTTCATCGAATTGCGGTAGCACCAATACTGGTGAGGTAGTCAATTTTCTCTTTAGTAACTGAAAATTTTCCTCACATTTTTCCGTCCATGCGAACGGTTGATCTTTTCTGGTAAGTTGTGTCAATGGAGTCACAATCTTAGCAAAACCTTCAATAAACCTCCTGTAGTACCCTACCAGTCCTACAAAACTTCGTATGTCAGTGACAGTCTGAGGCTGTTTCCAAGCAAGAACCGCCTCAATCTTAGCCGGATCTACAGCGATTCCTTCCTTGGTTATCAAATGTCATAAGAAATTCACTTTCTCTATCCAAAATTCACACTTTGACAAATTGGCATACATTTGCTTCTCACGCAAAATCTCAAGAACTTGACGTAAGTGTTCTCCATGCTCTTCTTCAGTTCTTGAATGAATCAATATATCATCAATAAACACCACAACACATTTATCAAGGAATGAATTAAAGATTCTGTTCATGTAGTCCATGAAATTTGTTGGTGCATTGGTTCCAAACGGCATAACCAGATATTCATAATGCCCATAACGGGTTCTGAAAGCGGTTTTCAGAATATCTCCTTCCCTTACTCGAATCTGATGGTAACCCGACTTCAAGTCAATCTTCGAGAATATCGCGGCCCCTCTCAATTGATCCATTAAATGATCAATGTGTGGCAAAGGATAACGATTCTTAATAGTTGCCTTATTAAGTTGTCTATAATCCACACATAACCGCGAGCTTCCGTCCTTCTCCTTAACTAGTAAAACTGGAGCTCCCCATGGCGATACACTTGGTCTAATAAATTTCTTCTTCAACAAATCTTAAATTTGGCCTTTGAGCTCATTTAATTCCAATGGTGACATTCGATACGACGCAATCAAAATTGGTCTCGTTCCTGGGTGCAAATCAATGAAAAATTCCACTTCTCTTACCGGTGGCAATCCTGGAATTTCCGTTGGAAATACATCCCGGTACTCATTGACAAGCATCACATCTTATATGTTCACATTTATCTTTGCCTCCACATTAGCCAGAGACAAAAACTCATGAGTCCCTTCACTTAGCGACACTCGGAGTATGTTAGCGGCTAAATACTTAACAACTCCTAGTTTGGGGAAAAGAACCAATTTACGAGCACAATCGAAGATCACATATTGGTCAGACATCCAATCCATACCGAGAATGACCTCGAGTGATTGCAGAGGTAAACAAATCAAATTAACCAAGAAATCCCTATTCTGAATAGTCATTTGACAATGTAAACATGCATAATTTATTATCAAAGTCCTAGCAGGTGTGGAGACAACCAAATCAAAAGGTAAAGCAGACACAGATAACTTCAAACGATTCACACAATCCATAACAAGGAAGGAATGGGTTGCCCCCGAATCAAAAAGTGCAGTTAGAGTGTTACCTGCAATCTCACAATCACGTTGAATCAGATTGCCAGACGGATTCCCATCTTCAGCATTCACACAATAGATGCGTCCTCTAGCAGTAGGATGAGTAGCCCTAGCTACATTCACAACTGGTTCCACCTTTGGAGCCGTGCAGTCCCTTGCCAGGTGCCCTGGCTTTCGACAATTGTAACAGGTGAGAACATTAGAGGTACAAGCACTAGCATAATGTCCCTCTTCCCCACATCGGAAACATCGAAGCACTTGTCCCAATTGTCTTCTGAAATTCTGGTTCCCTAGGCGATTCTGCCCACCATTGTTATTTTGTGGTCGATTATAAGGTTTAGCAATTTGTTTCCCCTTGTTGTTCTGATAATTCACCCGACTAGGACCTCCTGCACTAAAATTCCCTCATCGGCTAGCCCTTTTATTCTTCATATCCTCAACTTCCCTACAATTTTTGTTGGACATAAGTTCCCCTGATTTTAGTTTTGACATAATTAACAAACATATAATGTCTTGTGATTAAGCTAACTATTTGAATCAAGTTGCATTTCAGGTAGAAACACACACCCACACCCTAAATATATGGACACAATGCTTAGAACGCAAGGAATCAAGTTTGAAGTGAAGCATGTGTCGGAAAAAGTCAACTATGCTTATGTGGCTTTAGTGATTGTGTTTATTAGGCTTTAGACTTATCATACATGAGTTCATGCATAAGTGTTTCCAAGATAAAAATGTTTTTAAATTGAACTTAGTAAACAAAATCGATTGACTAATCCATTGGGCAATCGATTGATTGACTCAGGAGTAAAGTTATCACTGATCCAATCAATTGGTAAATCCATTGGGCAATCGATTCTGGGTGCAAAGCAATCGATTGGACAATCGATTCATGCATCAATTGAGAAATCGATTGTGTGAGTTACAGGGGCAAGTCACAATTCTTTTAAATCGATTTCGAGCTTAAATTGTTTCTAACTTAACCACTATAACATACCAATCAATTGGAACATCAATTGATGAATCAATTGAATGAGACACAGAGACAAATATCCTTAAACCAAATCGATTGGCAAATAGATTGGACAAAAGTTTTTCTAAGTCAGTAGCTCTGTGACAAATCCAATCGATTGGGTGTTGAAAATGTTCTATCATATATCAGAAATCAAGTTCCTAGTCGATTGGCACATCAATGATTTCAAATGGCTAAGTCCCAGTAACAATTCAAATCGATTGGTAAATCGATTGGAATTGAACAACTGGAACACTGGGACAAAGCAAATCAATTGACGAATCGATTCGTGCAATTTTCTAAAGTCCTAGAGACTAGTCCAATTGATTGACAAATCAATTGGAGTAATTGTTTCAGTTACAAACCAATTTCCAAATCGATTAAGATGAAATAGCAGTCGATTGTGGAATCGATTGGTTTGATCTCGTTGTTGGAACAAAATATTCGAAATCGATTACTCAATCGATGCGGATATGAACTTGTCTCAGTTTTCTGATTTATGAATTAACCCAATCGATTGGGAAATCGATTGATGCGTATGTTTTCAAGATTCAAGAAAAACAAGAAACACGAGCATCGATTGGCAAATCGATTGGAGTGTTTCTATGCTTTATAAAATCGATTGGCAAATCGATTTATATGTGTTTTTCTAAAACATATAAAAACTGTCTCAAAACTGTTTTTCAAAAAGAATGAGCATAACTTTTGATTTGATATAGAATTTGAAACTTTCCAAAAACAAAACCTTTGAGACTTTGAATTTTTTGATACACACAATACTTTGAGAAAACCTAACCATTTGGCAAACACTTATAGTTTGAACTTCATTGTGTGATCAAGTCGCTGTTGTTAGAAAGATCTTTTGATCTTCTTTGTCATCTTTCTGTAAAATTACATTGAAACCAAATTGTGTAAAAATCCAGTAGCTAAACTGGTGGTTACCGTTCGTTGATGCTTGTGATCGTCAAGAAGGAATCTCATTGTGACTTGTGTGAGTTTACCGGAATAATTCAAGGGTTGCAATGGATGTATGTTAGAATCAAGATAGTTGGATAAATAGGCTAGGAGCTAGCTGGACAGTCTGTAAAAGTACTATAGAAGATTCTAGTGAAAAAGGCTAAGATCAAGTTGATCTTGGGACTGGATGTAGGTTGTCTTACAGACAACCGAACCAGGATAAATTTATGAGTATCATTCTTCTATCCCTTATCTTTTACTTAATTGTTTGATTGTTTAATATTGATACATGTTCCGTTTTGTCATTGCTAGATAAATTGAACATACATAATTCTTGCATTAGAAGTACTGCCATATACATAATTCTTGCATTAGAAGTCAGATTTCTTTACATTTTTCCACAAGAACATGGAAACATTGAATTCCCAAGGGCAGAATAGAGTTTTGAATCTCATACTTTAGTCCGTCTTGGAAACGATGACACATGAATGGTTGATCAATCTCTTCACAGAAAAACATGAAATGTCTTGACAACGATTCAAACTTAGCGACATATTCGCCCACGGTCATGTTCCCCTGATGCAGTTTCAGGAAATCATCACCCAGCTTAGTCCTGGTACTCATCGGAAAGTATTTGTCTAAAAACTTCCTTTTGAATGATTCCCAGTTCACCTCCTCGTGAGCTTATCTCATCAACAATCTTGCACTCCTCCACCAGTACTGAACATCCCCCAATAGCATATAAGTGGCATAGTTGACCTTCACTTCTGCCCGACAGTTAATCATTTCGAAGATCTTCTCCACTTCTTGGATCAATTGATCTGCTTTCTCTGAATTCTCATCCCCTTTAAACATGGGAGGATTGTAGCGACGAAAGTCTTCTAATCCTCTTGACTCTGTAGCACGAATCTCTCTTTCCCTCTTTTCAAGATCACGTTGAGTCTTGGCAGCAGTCTGTGTAGCAACAGAAGCAGCCATGTTATTCATGGCCTCCGCCATTCGATCATCCCTAATAGCATTGGCTCTCGGAGCGTCATTCCTCCTTGGCGGCATGGTTTTCCTATAAAACCATCATCAAGTAGAGTCTTAACACTACTTCAAATAATTCCAAAACTAACTTTCGACCACATCAACACATAATAATTATTTTGGACTTGACCACTCAAACCACCTAAACCGACGCATGATCAGATAACAACTCCCAACCTACAGGTTGACCTACAATCTATAACCAAAGGTTCCACAGCCCCCAAAGAAAACCAAACCAAAGCTCTGATACCACAATAGTTGTAACACCCCGATTTTCAAAGCGAGGGTGTCTTTTTTTTTTTTAAAAAAACAAATTCATAAAACCAGGAAATAAATAAGGGAAATACCTTGGGATAAATGTTTAAGTGAATATAATTGATACACAGCAGAATAGTTCTTTTGAAATATGAATCCAAAGTATTTACACAACCACAAAAGATACATGGAACCCATTCAAATAAGATGTCATGTTGACAATATTAGTAAAGGTACATTTTTCTAGTTCAAAATAAACGTAGTCTAAAAGAAAGACATTTGTTCCCTCTATGTCATCCTAATCTGATCATTCTACCCAAAAAAACTATAGCTATACACCCTGAGTGATCTCCACGCGCCCTGTAAGATCCTCCTAACATAGCTCAAATCAAGCATTCCCATCTACATTCCCATATGTAGGGTACGAACTGGTAGGATCGTCCTGACTCTCATATGGGGGCAAAGCCCAGATTTCCACAATAGTTGTAAAGGGTCACCAACCGAAATTAACAGTTAACACATAACATTTAAGTTTTTAAATGCACAAATAACCTTTCCACTTAGCATGCACCCTAAAAGGGTTTTCCATATGCTCAAAGTTCATATAATGCTTACCAAATAAAAATGAAATCAAAATAAGTCTCAAATCAAACAAGTAATGAACAACTGGCCAATCCATTGATGAACCAATTGAGCAATCGATTATCTAACTCAAAATAAGAATTTCTACTATGCCAATCGATTTCCAAATCGATTTCCTGAAGGTTTTTAGTGAAATTTGAACTCTGGGCATAATTCAATCGATAGGGAAATCGATTGAATGAATAACTGAACCCCTATATTAATGCCAATCGATTTCCAAATTGATTTTGTCAGTTTTGCTTAGTTCCAGTATGGCCAAATCAATTTCTGAAATGGTTTTGAAAAACATATTATAAAATCGATTGGCAAATCGATTTTGTCAAATTAGCGAAGTCCCTGTAACTCATCCAATCAATTGGGAAATCGATTTCCCTGCATATTCTTCAAAAAAAAATTAACTAACTCAATTACATTCATACACAACTCCAAATCTTAATACTTAGCAATTCCCACACAATCACCACGACATTATGAGCTTCGAAATAGTTTTGCAATCAAACATGCTATCACACAATTCCAAAACATAACTCTTAGTAAAATCAACACAATCACAATGACATCTCAAGTTCAAACACTCAATCATAAACTTGCATCAAACACGACTAGTGTGTCAAGCATCCTAATGCAATGCGTATATGCCAAAATGCATGGACTCGGAATTCCAAACCAAACCCTCCTCGAAGGGCCGTAAATCATAATTGTACTGCCTATCGTAGGCCAAAGGGCCAATTACCGAGGTGCCTCCTATCACGGGTCAGCACGATTTACTAAAAACGTAAATCATAAACGTACCACCTATCACTGGTCAGTACTGTTTACCGAGGTGCCACCTATCACTGGTTAGCATGATTTACTAAAAGAAAAAGCGTAAATCGTAAACGTACCGCCTATTAGAGGCCAAAGTACTATTTACCGAGGTGCCACCTATCACGGGTCAGCATAATTTACCAAAAACGTAAATCGTAAACGTACCACCGATCACAGGTCAATACTGTTTACTGAGGTGCCACCTATCACGGGTCAGCACAATTTACCAAAATGAAATGCATGAGCATACACTAACTCCATCCACTACAATCGTTAAGTAAATGCATATATTAAGAGATTCCCCATTTTTGAAATCTCTAACACCGTTTTTCTTCGTTTTTGAATCAACGAGGAAGAGTGAAGTTGAGAAATCCTTGTCCTATCACCCACCAAGCCTTGGGTTTCTATTCTTGATATATATTAGTTTTAACAATTATCTCTAAATATCTAGATATTTATTAAAATTACTACCTCACCCCTAACGTAATAAATTCTTCGTAAAAGAATCACCGCAGTTAATTTACTTTATTTATCGACGATTAATTTTAATCGGGCATTAAAATTTCTTTTTGGTCGTTTAAACTCCCAAAATATTAATAACTTGGCTAAAAAGCCCTTGAGTTCAATACCAAAATCGACTAAAATACATAAAGTATAATTTAAAATTATGGGTCTTACATTTGTCATGCTTTTCTCGCTTTCGTGGGAATACTGTTCAGAGTTGTAGTTGTAGTGTCTTATAAATTTGTCATGGTTGTACTTGTTGCTTTATTAATTTGGAGATTGATCTTGCTTGTTTAATCAAGATGCTCAGATTTTGCCTTTGTTAAACTTTTTTGGAATGGATCCTTCTGATAAGAACTTGTGTATATACATCTGATATGTTTGTTATGAAGGATTCCTTTTTATCCAATCCTAATCGATCTTGTCTTATTTCCCTTTAATGAACTAGAATGTTCTTGGTTTGATAAGACTGAAAGTTGTGAAAAACGGTCTTTGTTTTTCCTGACTTTTATTTTTAGTAACCAAATTGTTCTTCGATTATCAGAGTGATCTTGCTTCTTCCAACATGATCTTATGTTGATATGTTTAATACCTATCTTTAATTAATACACTAAAAAACACATGTTAAAAAGAAAAATACTTTTAGAATCATAATGAGAAGTTTAATTAACTTTGTTTGATTATCATAAAAACATTATTTTGGGATTTTTGTCTCTACAATCTCCCTCTTTTTGATGAAGACAAACATGCTAATTAGATTTTAATTTGATTCTAATTTGAATAAATAACTAAGGGCTTTAGTTTTAAAGCTCTGCCTCAAAATGAGTGTTAAGTAATAATCTTTGAAACAAAATGTATTTTCATTAATGCTTAAACATATCGATTATACATATGGTTCAAAAAGGAGTATGAGAATAACACAAAATCTCTTCAAGAAGAAAAAGATGGGGAGGAACCCTCAAAGGATGATGAAAGAGATGCGTGGAAGATCTAGAAAGGTTGGTGGTGGATTAGGTATAGGTGGTTCTAGTCCCAACTTAGACATAAGCTGGGAAGTCATCCAATCCCTTAAAAATACATGCTCCTTGTCTTGATGAGCTTTCCGAGCGATGATTGTCTATTGGGAATTTCCTTACATATTTTTTAGATGTTTTTCTCAAATTTAGATTGTTTGGAGGGACACTTATCTTCATCTGTATGATAAGAAAAAACAGGATGACTTGGAGACGGAGCTACAATGGTGCAAAATGAGGAGAGGCTGGCAAAAGTTGTGCTAATTACTGGAAGAGTTTTTGATATGGACTTTGTGTGAGGAGCTGATGTGCTAGAAGGATCCAAATCAGGAAAGGCCATATATTGACTAATGCCAAATAGAGATGAACTGGTCTTTTAAGGTGAGACAAAGACTGGTGACAATAAAGATGTTTGTTGATGATGGAGCTGAGTGCAGGGATGACTTTGTAGAGCCGTATTATGAAGATAGTGAGAGGTTGGAATCTCAACAATGGATTAACACCAAAAGGAGTGAAGCTTGATGGAGTAGTAGAGAAAGGGAGTTTGTTTATTTGAAGAGATGAATGCTCTTGAGACATGTTAGGTTCAACATTTGGTTTCAACATGGTTTTTTTATGGCATATTTTTTCTTTTTAATGATCTTAATGAGAAAAGAGTTTGAGTTTGAGGAGTGGATATGGATGGTGGAATTGATGGAACTTGCTTCATGTGAGAGATATTCTTTTAGGGGAGTTTTGAGATTTTGATGCTAGAGGTTTCTATTGATGGAACTTTCTATTGAAGTAATTTAATATTTTTGAGAGATACATGTCGTATGGAACAATATTTCTCATGTAATCCATGTTTGTTGCATCAATCATATTTTGAATGATGAGATAAGGGATATTAAGTTTCTTGCTGCGGAGAAGATGGTAAATTACCAAAGCATCATTGTTTGAGACATATTCATGGCTACCATAGTGAGGTAGAATTGAATCTTGGTTGATGTTGTTGAATATTTTGGGGGATATGTTTAAGATAAGCATAAACAAAATTGTTGGGGCCAGAGATAAACAGCTCTTAAAAGACTTCATCTTTGTTTATGTTCATAGCTGAATACCAGTTTTTCCCAAAGACTATGGGTTCGTCATATGGTAATTGTAGTATTTTAACAAGAATGGTAGAGGTAAGATGAATTTCGACGCCCCTCAGATGTGAGACAAGGAGAGATTTATCTAGAAAAACCTGAGTTTTGCAGTAGAATGCCATAATCACCTCAAGATAGAATGAATCAGAGTTTTGAAGAAAATTTGTCCATCCAAGAGCATCAGCATGATGCTTGATGAAAGTACCTTCATATTGAAGATTATCAAACATGAAGATTCTACAAGCACCAATGGGTCGCTTGGCCCATTTTTTATGGAATAATTTCTAGTATTTGGATTAAAATAGAGAAGGGATAATGACTTTGGAAGATATTTGTTTTGGTGGAGGTTTAGATGAGTTGTGTGCTTGTGACATAGATATTTGTCGAGAACGTTATGGGTTTTTGTTTTTTTGTGAGATGGTTTTTTGTAGGGTTTTTGAGTTTGCGTGAGGCCAAAAGCTGAGAAATAATGGACGATGAGTTGGATTTGGGAATTAGCTTGGTCGGTTTCGAAGGAATGGAGTTTGGATGTATAATTTCTAGTATTTTGATTAAAATAGAGAAGGGATAATGACTTTGGAAGATATTTGTTTTGGTGGAGGTTTAGATGAGTTGTGTGCTTGTGATATAGATATTTGTCGAGAACGTTATGGGTTTTTGTTTTTTTGTGAGATGGTTTTTTGTAGGGTTTTTGAGTTTGCGTGAGGCCAAAAGCTGAGAAATAATAGACGATGAGTTGGATTTGGGAATTAGCTTGGTCGGTTTCGAAGGAATAGAGTTTGGATGTATAATTTTTGAAGTAGATTTTATCAGTGAAGTAGAGGGTTTAGAGGGTTTGGATGAGTGTTCTGATTTTTATTATGGAACCTTTGGTGGTGATCAAGGTTGGGAATCGTCGTTGGAGATGATACAAATGGTTGTATCAATTCCTTTGGATTTATTTGAGTTTCCAACTCCGACCATGATCCTCATTGATATGCGTTTAAAATAGGTACTACTAGAGCCAAATTTATTGTATAGGGTTCTTGAACTGAGGGGAAGATTGGTTGTTCGTGTGAAGGTTGCATTGATAAGGAGATGGAAGGGTGGTGGAGATAGGTGCAAGTAAGATGGGTGAAGGACTTGATTTGGGGAAGATGATAAAAAATCACATAAGGTTTTCTCTAAGGAGGATTTCTCTGGGGTGTTGGTCTAGGTGGAGGTGATGGTGAACGAGGAGGCGATGAAGATAGTAAAGAAGATGGAGTTCGAGGGTGGGGGTTAACTTGGTTATTTTTTACAAAGAGATATGGTTGGACTTTTAATGATTTTTAATTGTTCTTTGATGAAATTGAAATTTTCTTCAACTAGGAGTTTGGTAAATATGTCTGCGAGTTGATTGTTTGTATCAACAAAAATTAATTCAACTTCCTTTATGTTAACATGATCCCTAATAAAATGATGTTTCGTTTGAATGTGTTTAGATCTTGAATGTTGAATGGGATTGTTAGAGAATTTGATAACATTCATATTGTCATAGTAAATTAGGATATCTGAATACCTTACAAAAAAGTCTTCAAGTTGAGTTTTTATCCATAGAACTTGGGAGCAACAGATTGCAGCAGAGATGTTTTCAACTTCAGTGGTTGACAATGCAATTGCATTTCGCTTTCTATAACACCCCGAGTTTTAACAGCGCGAGTGTATTTTTTTAAAAAAACAAATTCATAATAACAAAGAAATAAGTAAGGAAATACTTTTGGATCAATATATTAGTCGTAACACAACGACAAATAAGTCAACATAATTTACAAGCAGCGGAATAGTTTTTTTGAAATACGAATCCCAAGTATTTACAAATCAAAAAGTGGTACATGGACCTCATCATAATAAAATGTCAAGCTAATAATATTGGTATAGGTATAGTCTTCTAAATTAAACTAAACACAACCCAAAAAGAAAGACATCTAGTCCCTATATGTCAACCTAATTTGATCATTCTATCAAAAACTATACATCCCGGATGATCTTCACGCGCCCCACAAGATCCTCCTGAAACAACATCCAGTTAGGTGTGTCCAACTACATTCTCATCCATAGGGTAATAGCTGGTAGGATGGTCCAGGTTCTCATCTGAGGGCAAAGCCAAGATTTCCACAATAGTTGTAAAGGGTCACCAACCGAAATTAACAATTAACACATAACATTTAAGTTTTTAGATGCACAAAATAACCTTTTAACTTAGCATGCACCTTAAAAGGGTTTCCATATGCCAAACATGCATAAACAAAGTTGAAAAATGATGTTTTTAACAAAACTGTGTTAAGACAAACTCTATATTTAAAGTTTTGATGAAATAAAAAAAGTTTAATTAAGAAAGTTAATTATGATTCTAAAATGTTATGTTAATTTAACATGTGTTTTTGAGTGAATTTAATTAAGAACAACATCAAGCAAACCAGAAAAGACAGCAACAAGAACACTATGCATTAAAATAGAGAATGATCTCCAGCTTCAAATATGTTCATCACAGCATGTTGATCAAACTTTTTCAACCTCTTTAACAAAGAGTATGCCCTTGAAATTTATTCATATAGAATCAGTACATGGCAAGGAACAAGTAGGATTCATCCAAGATCAAAAAGGTTATCTAATCTCTAAAATAAAAGGACTCAAAGTTCGACAAAAATCAAGACAGTTTGTAACTCCAAAAATCAAAATGTCAAGAAATTTTGATCAACCTTGATAAATTATAAGACATTGAAAAAGACATCTAGAATGATTAAAATAGGAACTCCAAATTGATTATTAAACCTAAAGAAAGATCAAATTAACAGACCCATTTTGATAATCAATCTCCGGTTTCTACATAACTTCAACAGCTGTGCATTCTCTTCTGCAAAACATAGGCTGTTATACATTCTGATATTTCGAAAAACAGTTGTTGACTCATATTCATACATTAGATTGCGTAACTATCATTAGATTCTTTGTTAAGAATCAATTCTCAAACAAGAGTTGAGAAATCTTGGATTCTGTCAAAAACAATCCAATTGTAAAAACTCAAACTAAAAGAGTTTCTTTATAGTTTGTTTAAGAGTACATCCTATCAAGGTTAGATAGGTGCTGTTATTGCTTTCAGGGTGGAAAGTAATAGAGATCGAAATAGATCAAGGTTGATTTAGACTAGGTGCTGTAAGATCAAGAAGGTTCTTTGTTTTTAAACACTTAGTGGAAAATCTCACAGTGTGAGGGCTGGACGTAACCCACGTTGGGTGAACCAGGATATATCTTTGTGTGGTATTCTCTATCCTATATCTTTATTTGTCATACTTAACTGATTAACTAAGATAAAACATAAACTGATTTTCTGTTTTAAGCTAATCAAGGAACATTCTCTGTTTTGTAATAAAAACCAAGAACGTTCTCCGTTTTTCTGTTTTCATAACCAAGATCAATCTTGAGTTATTTTTCTTAAGTTTAACATGAATTTTTAAAAGGTGCATTTACAATTCAAACCCCCCTTTCTTGTAAATCGACATCGTTACTTCAATTGGCATCAGAGCTCGGTCTCTAGAAAGTTAAAAAAAAACACCTAACAAGTACTGGAGAAAAGATCTAGAAGAATTTCAAAAGCAAAATACATTGTTGAAGGAGGATCCTCAAACAGACCACCATTCTTTGATGGATCAGATTACTACTTTTGGAAAAACCAAAATGCAACTGTTTCTAAATTCTCAAGACACATGAATGTGGCGCATCATTACAAATGGAGACTTCACACCAAGGGTTGATCAAGATGACTCAAACTCTGCCTTAAAAAAGGAAACAGACTGGACAGTAGATGATAAAGCTAAGATACTTTTAAATTCTAAAGGCCAGTTATTCTTATCATGTGCTTTAAGCAGGGAAGAAAGTGAAAGAGTAGATGAATGCACAACTGCAAAAGAAGTTTGGGATACACTACAAACTAATCATGAAGGAACAAGCCATGTCAAAGAAACAAGAATAGACATTGGTATAAGGAAATTCAAACTGTTCGAAATGCAAGAAAGAGAAATAATTGATGAAATGTACTCAAGATTCACTACAATAGTAAACGAAATGCGCTCTCTTGGCAAAGCTTACACAGTGCAAGAAAGAGTAAGAAAGATCATGAGGTGCCTTCCAATTATTTGGAGACCAATGGTAACAACTATAAGCCAAGCCAAGAACCTTGAATCACTACCTCTAGAAGAATTAATTAGAACATTAAGAGCACAGGAAGTACTGTTACAAGAAGACAAACCAGTCAAGAAAGAAAAGGCAATAGCACTAAAAGCTTCTCAATAAAAAATCACAACACAATTAGGGGAAGAACCAGAAGAAAATGAACACAAAGATGCTGATGAAATTGCTCTTCTCACTAGAAGAATACAAAGAATGATGAGAAGAAGACATCAAATCACAAAGGGATTTCAAAAAAAAATTCCATAAACAGAGGTTGACAAGAGTCAAGTTATATGCTTCAGATGCAATAAATTAGGACATTACAAAGCAGAATGTCCCTTAAACAAAAATCCACCAAAACGTTTTCCTTTCAAAAATAAGTCAATGGTGGCAACATGGGATAATTTAGAAGAATCAGAAACTGAAGAAGAAGAAGAAGAAGAAGAAGAAGCCAACATATGCTTAATGGCAAAAACAGAGGAAGAAGAGGTAATTGTGACACCCTAAATCCCAAAATAATATACATAAAAATTTGTATCATATTTCTATAAAATTTGCAGCGGATAAATACAATTATATTTTCAAGAAATTAAAAACTTTTGTAACTAATTTAGGATATCACGTTTCTCAAAATACACATGCAACAATTCAAATTTTATTAATCAAATAAAACAATTTAATCTCAATAAACTTGATTTAAGTACAATTACTTGACTTAATTTTAAAAACTTACTAGTACTTCTAAGGTTTTCATACAAAAATTTGATTCAAATTAAATAAGTAAAATACAAATTAAAACCCTTATTCCCGGTATCACCTATCAGAGCGGGGTTCCTCCCAAACTTGAACTTCAAGACTCATTAACCTGTAATAACTGCGATTTCGCAAACGCAGGGCCCAGCCAGTCAAACACAAACAACGAAGGAGGTGAGTTTTGAAATCATGTTAATAGTATAATATGAGTAAGAAGAACACGCAAATAATCATAATAGAACCGTATCATAATCACTTTACGATATATCAAAATATTTACTTACATAGTATCATACTATAACATCAAAGTCACTCAAGTAAAATAATCATCTCATTATAATATACATCAAATCATCTAATTATTATTACCTTTGAAACACATCAATCGCAACAAAACAATCACAAGAAAATGCAATGCTATGCATGAGCTTAGACTCTACTTCACAATGTGGTACCATTCTAACTCTGAAGTACTTGGTTAGGAGGCCATGATACTATGCCACCATCCCGGTGGACGGACAATTCAAATTGGCCATGTCCTCATAGATCCCCTCAACTCAACCCGAGACACATATACGTGACAGTCGAGGTAAACGTGTGTTGCATGGTAGCTCCCGCCATTTGGAGTGCTACCTCCAAGTCACCTAGGAATTCCCCACCGGAATACCTCCAAGGTCTAACAATCTTGCCTTAAGGCTCGACAACAGACCGCCACGATCAGGCTCATTCAGTTGTACTTCCCCATAATCACTAGGCTTGTCAGGCCCTACCTATATGATGACAAAATAATCTCCACTTCACAAATTCACAATATTTATTTTCTCCCCTCGTTGGTTTATGATACTTCATTAAAACCGTCATCTCAAATACAAATTGAAATCATAATTATTTCACCAATTATGGGGTTACTTCAATATTCTCATCACAAATTCACAACATCACTATCATTAATCATATCTCATCAAATAAACTCATCACAAATTTATAGCATCACTATCATCAATCAAACATCATCACATAAACTTCTCACAAATTTATAACATCACAATAATGAATCATACATCATCATCATCACATAAAACTACCACAACACATCCATCTTTTGTTATCACATCACATAAACTCACCTAATCACATATATATATATATACATAAATTTAAGTCGACACCCAATATCACAATAATATCAATTTCACACATTCAATGAAATTAAATCAATCAACACCCTACAAATGTTTCTATTCTGTATTTTAATCTCACAATTTTAATATTTGTAAATTAATTAATTTATCCCTCAAAGGGCTTCTGCCATACGTAGCGAGCCCCGGATGAATCGTTGGGAAATACGGTTTTCCCATTCATCTCACAATATATTATACTCATGAACTCAAACGCTCTCTCACCCCTTACCTTATTTTGAAGCTTTCACACACGCATACGATTCCACGAGCAAACAACCTTTGTTCATTGACTCTTTGTCCTTCAATCGATCTAACTCGATAGTTTATGGGTAAACGTTAAAAATAAATTATGAGAAAATACTCTAAAAACTAAATTCGAAATTCGGTCAAGCAAAATTACCATAAATCAGAAACCCAATCAGTGGATAATATAGCCACTTTTCACACGGTCGTTTTGGCATTGGTTTCACTCAAATCGGACTTACGGTGAAGGAGAACGGTGCAAAATAAGGATTTCTGTAAGCGGAGAAATCGGGTATTTTAGGGAGAAATTCGGGTTGTTAAAAATCTGAAAAATTGTGTTTAATTGAATAGATGAATGAGTAAAACAACATACTGAAATTTGGACGAAAACAGAGAAACTTTTCTGGGACAGTTATGGCTTACCAGTGTCAAACGATAGGTTGTTGTTGTGTTTACTCTTTGGTTCTAAGGCTGCCTGTCCAACTCCCTTCCCTTTTCTTTGTTTTATTTTATTCTAGTAAAAATCAGGGTTCACAAGGTCTCTTTATTTATGTTTTTGTTTTACTATTATTATTTTTATTTTGTGGAAATAAAATTAATATTTGTTTAATTTCCTTTTTAATATTCCTCCAAGCACCATTTAGTTTTCCAAACGTTACTAATATTTTATAAATTAGAGTAATCAAAATAATCAATATATAAAAAAACATATTACTAATGACTGAAACATTCCCATTCAAAATAATCTCTACAATTATACTTATTTATCAAAATACTCACATTATAATAATACCAGAATATTAGGAAATAGTCAAAATTATAAAATAAATAAATATAACATCAATATTTTATATTAATTACTAAATCGTAATAAATATATATAAAATCACAATGTCATAACAAGTATATAAAAATAAACAAAATCAGAGACAATATCAATTCTATCTCAAGATAAATTTTTTTAAAGAAAATAACTAAAAATAGAAAATAGTTCTAAATAATGGAAATATATCTATGTACATACTTAATATCAGTCAAACGCACAAAAAAAATATTATATTAGTTTGGTACGCGTATATACTCGTAAAACCACATAAAATCTTTTTCTTAAAAATATTACACTAAAATACTATTATTATTATTATTAATTTAAATATATATCAAATAATAAAATATAATATTATTTATGTCGCTCATTTAATTTAATATTTTTAAAACTAGCACATCATAGAAAGCACTCATATAACGAAAATTATCCCAAAATTTTTCAATATGTATTAAAATAATTTTTACATCAAATTAATTATTTAAAATCCTATTTAGTTAATAAAATAGTTTATTATAAAATTTGGGGTGTTACAATTCTCCCCTTGTTAAAGAATTTCGTCCTCGAAATTTTCGGTGAGTGAACAATATCTAACTTACCACCCTCAAGATTCAAACTTAGTCTATAAATGTATTTAAGACATTCAATCTCTAATTAAGCACAACATGTAGAAAAACAACTAACATAGCATGATAGACTAACAACATGACACTATAAACCAATTAAACACACAACATTTATATTCAATTATGAAATAAAATACCATAGAGTTACTCATTGTAATTTACATATAAAACATAACATATAGATTTTGTCAATAATAACGTAGTTAATTTAGTTTTGTTAAATGAAACACATTCCAGGTACCTTATCAATTTCAACTAGTTCTTTCAAACCAAATATTAGTAGTTTTACTCCTTACAATAAAATATAATATCACCATACACTCAACAAATTTAATTTAGGCCTGACAAAGAGAGCAATTTTTTTTAAATATTAAACACATCTAACAACTTAATAATATTATAATAATTTATAATATGCTATTCTATAAAAATATACTCTGTATATAATCAAGGGGAAAAAAAAACTAATGATATAGATACTATTTCCTAATAACATATATTTAATAATTAAATTAATTCAATTGGTATAAGCAATGAATGTGTTTTTAACTACTTGAAAAAATAAAATTAAAAGGTACTTCTAACAAAATAATGAGTTATCGTTGTCTCTTTTATTGACGATGAGTCATCGGGGTTGCTAGTCCCTTCTACTCATGTAGTCAACTACTTAAGGAACTATAACTGCAATCATTTAAATTCAAATATGGATAATTAAAAGTATCTTTAACGTGGTTCAGGAGTGCGAAGGCGGCGCCACAACTTCTACTCCTTACTTTAAGTTAAAAACACACATAATTACACGTTCACAATAATTTATTTGTAATTTACAACTAGCTACAACAACAAAAGAAAGAACAATAACATCAATATATACTCAATAATTCGATTGAAGAAATATAGAACTATTCCACTTTTAAATGCTCTCGACTACTCTAACTCTATACACTTATTCCCAAAAATTAGAACACTTGAAACACAAACAATTTCATATTCACATAATAATCATATACATGCATATAACTAATTCATCAATTGGCATCATGATGTAGAATATTCTCATACCGATTCAATATTTACAAATTGATCACAAATAAATAATTAATTAACTTTTCTTTTAATCAATTTTTTTATCATTTAACAAAAAAGATTAAAATAAAGATTTTTCCATTAGTAGGTAAAGTACGTAACTATTTTTACTCTAAATTAATATAACAATCATAAAATTAAAATAAATCTCGTAGTACATAAATTATTTTAGTGGTTAATCAATACTCTAAAATTTGATTGCAAACACTTAAATTATTTTAAAAGGATCACTAATATTTTAATACCATAAAATAATTTTTCTTCATAACTTCAATTTTTCCTTGGATTACTTCTTAACAAATCTTACGATTTTTTTTTTTTAAATACTTTTAAAAATCAATAAGATTATTAAAATTTCACCAATATCCTTCCCACCAAAATACCTCTCAAGATATTTAAGCACTCTTAACATATATATTTTT
>JBBPBS010000206.1:4692792-4711990 GCA_037974835.1 Cicer judaicum
TCAAAATTAAAACTTTAAACATAAGAGATATGTTTTCTATTCAAGTAGGGTTTAGAAAGAAACATTTTTTTTTTTAAATTGTGTTTCAATAAAATAATAATAATAATAATAATAATAATAATAATATTAATATGTTTTTTCCTTCTCTTTCTCAATTAGTAGACATTTTATCATTAATACTATTGTAAATCACTGAAGAGTTCTTAAACTCTAAAATTCTAACATCGAGTCAAACTCTAATGAATTCATAATATTATAATCAAGAAAATCAATCATTTCAAATAAATATCCCAACACCCTCACAATTCAATATTCACACCAGCCCCCTAAACCAAGATAACAACAACTCTTTTCAATTTTCTTAAAAACAAAACATAGTAAAACATATTGTTAATTTTAAACTGTTTTAAACATTAAATAAAATCAATAACATATAATTATTGTTATTTTAGAAATCAACAAAAATTCAACTGAATTTAATTTCTTTAAAATAATCAAGATTAAATCAAACAAAAGTTATTTTCACCATACAAAATAAGTAAACATTAACTCCTTCAAAATGTCGTCTTTTTAAAAAAAATTCTAAGTTCTACCAACCTCTAATATTCAAGAATTAATATTGCTAATAATATGAATTTCATACTATCTAAATCATGACGAACATTCTAAATTGTTTTCAAACCAATATCAAAACTCTACTCATCTAGATACAACCATCAACACTTTCAAGTGATTTAAAGTTAACATTCACGATTTAAAATCAATTTTTTTTTTAACACAATCCAACATAAAATAAAAATAATAAATTTATAGTCAAAATTAAAACTTTAAACGTAAGAGACATATTTCCTATCTAACTCAAAGTTTAGAACGAAACATCTTTTTTTTTCTCTAAATTGAGTTTCAAGAGAATAATAATAATTTGTACCTAGTAAAAGTCAATACTTGATGTTTTAAACATATAATCTATAAGAAAATCAATGTTTCAATCAATTAGATATTAGATCAAACACTTTAAATAAATACACATCAAAACTAAATATTTTAAATTGATTAAGGGTGAATTTTGAACTTTAAAACAACTAACTAGTGAGGTATGACATTTGATAACTAAGATTACCTGAATGAAATTAATAACTTAAAACATACAGCTGATCAATCAAAATTATTACTTCCAACTATTCACATAAAACAAGAGCATAAAAATCATAGTTCAAAAGACAAACAATAAGCAACAAGTAACTAACATAATCTTGTTAACAATTAAAGCTAACTCAAATCTTAACAACTAATTTCATGTTTTATTTACTCATTTATGTAGGAATGTAGAATCCATAACACAATTAGAGGAAGCAAATATTAAACACTTAATTAGTAATCTCAAAAATATGTATAATAATACCAAAAGCATATAACACTTAACACAATAATAAAACAGGAAAACAATCATAGTGAAAATAATTACTACACAAGAAAGCACAGTTGACACGACTGACATTCGACTAACACTGAATCGACATTCGACCCACTCGGCCTGATTGGACAGACCTGCTCTGATACCACTAATGTGACACCCTAAATCCCAAAATAATATACATAATAATTTGTATCATATTTCTATAAAATTTGCAGCGGATAAATACAATTATATTTTCAAGAAATTAAAAACTTTTGTAACTAATTTAGGATATCACGTTTCTCAAAATACACATGCAACAATTCAAATTTTATTAATCAAATAAAACAATTTAATCTCAATAAACTTGATTTAAGTACAATTACTTGATTTAATTCTAAAAACTTACTAGTACTTCTAAGGTTTTCATACAAAAATTTGATTCAAATTAAATAAGTAAAATACAAATTAAAACCCTTATTCCCGGTATCACCTATCAGAGCGGGGTTCCTCCCAAACTTGAACTTCAAGACTCATTAACCTGTAATAACTGCGATTTCGCAAACGCAGAGCCCAGCCAGTCAAACACAAACAACGAAGGAGGTGAGTTTTGAAATCATGTTAATAGTATAATATGAGTAAGAAGAACACGCAAATAATCATAATAGAACCGTATCATAATCACTTTACGATATATCAAAATATTTACTTACATAGTATCATACTATAAAATCAAAGTCACTCAAGTAAAATAATCATCTCATTATAATATACATCAAATCATCTAATTATTATTACCTTTGAAACACATCAATCACAACAAAACAATCACAAGAAAATGCAATGCTATGCATGAGCTTAGACTCTACTTCACAATGTGGTACCATTGTAACTCTGAAGTACTTGGTTAGAAGGCCATGATACTATGCCACCATCCCGGTGGACGGACAATTCAAATTGGCCCTGTCCTCATAGATCCCCTCAACTCAACCTGAGACACATATACGTGACAGTCGAGGTAAACGTGTGTTGCATGGTAGCTCCCGACATTTGGAGTGCTACCTCCAAGGTCTAACAATCTTGCCTTAAGGCTCGACAGCAGACCGCCACGATCAGGCTCATTCAGTTGTACTTCCCCATAATCACTAGGCTTGTCAGGCCCTACCTATATGATGACAAAATAATCTCCACTTCACAAATTCACAATATTTATATTCTCCCCTCGTTGGTTTATGATACTTCATTAAAACCGTCATCTCAAAAACAAATTGAAATCATAATTATTTCACCAATTATGGGGTTACTTCAATATTCTCATCACAAATTCACAACATCACTTTCATTAATCATATCTCATCATATAAACTCATCACAAATTTATAGCATCACTATCATCAATCAAACATCATCACATAAACTTCTCACAAATTTATAACATCACAATAATGAATCATACATCATCATCATCACATAAAACTACCACAACACATCCATCTTTTGTTATCACATCACATAAACTCACCTAATCACATATATATATATATACATAAATTTAAGTCGACACCCAATATCACAATAATATCAATTTCACACATTCAATGAAATTAAATCAATCAACACCCTACAAATGTTTCTATTCTGTATTTTAATCTCACAATTTTAATATTTGTAAATTAATTAATTTATCCCTCAAAGGGCTTCTGCCATACGTAGCGAGCCCCGGATGAATCGTTGGGAAATACGGTTTTCCCATTCATCTCACAATATATTATACTCATGAACTCAAACGCTCTCTCACCCCTTACCTTATTTTGAAGCTTTCACACACGCATACGATTCCACGAGCAAACAACCTTTGTTCATTGACTCTTTGTCCTTCAATCGATCTAACTCGATAGTTTATGGGTAAACGTTAAAAATAAATTATGAGAAAATACTCTAAAAACTAAATTCGAAATTCGGTCAAGCAAAATTACCATAAATCAGAAACCCAATCAGTGGATAATATAGCCACTTTTCACACGGTCGTTTTGGCATTGGTTTCACTCAAATCGGACTTACGGTGAAGGAGAACGGTGCAAAATAAGGATTTCTGTAAGCGGAGAAATCGGGTATTTTAGGGAGAAATTCGGGTTGTTAAAAATCTGAAAAATTGTGTTTAATTGAATAGATGAATGAGTAAAACAACATACTGAAATTTGGACGAAAACAGAGAAACTTTTCTGGGACAGTTATGGCTTACCAGTGTCAAACGATAGGTTGTTGTTGTGTTTACTCTTTGGTTCTAAGGCTGCCTGTCCAACTCCCTTCCCTTTTCTTTGTTTTATTTTATTCTAGTAAAAATCAGGGTTCACAAGGTCTCTTTATTTATGTTTTTGTTTTACTATTATTATTTTTATTTTGTGGAAATAAAATTAATATTTGTTTAATTTCCTTTTTAATATTCCTCCAAGCACCATTTAGTTTTCCAAACGTTACTAATATTTTATAAATTAGAGTAATCAAAATAATCAATATATAAAAAAACATATTACTAATGACTGAAACATTCCCATTCAAAATAATCTCTACAATTATACTTATTTATCAAAATACTCACATTATAATAATACTAGAATATTAGGAAATAGTCAAAATTATCAAATAAATAAATATAACATCAATATTTTATATTAATTACTAAATCGTAATAAATATATATAAAATCACAATGTCATAACAAGTATATAAAAATAAACAAAATCAGACACAATATCAATTGTATCTCAAGATAAATATTTTTAAAGAAAATAACTAAAAATAGAAAATAGTTCTAAATAATGGAAATATATCTATGTACATACTTAATATCAGTCAAACGCACAAAAAAAATATTATATTAGTTTGGTACGCGTATATACTCGTAAAACCACATAAAATCTTTTTCTTAAAAATATTACACTAAAATACTATTCTTATTATTATTATTAATTTAAATATATATCAAATAATAAAATATAATATTATTTATGTCGCTCATTTAATCTAATATTTTTAAAACTAGCACATCATAGAAAGCACTCATATAACGAAAATTATCCCAAAATTTATCAATATGTATTAAAATAATTTTTACATCAAAGAAAATCTTCTGAAGCCTACATTGTTAAATCTATTTCAAAACCAACAATTTAAAACACAACTAGTTTTAAAAATAAAGGAATGATATACCATTTCAAAGAAAATGTTATAACTAACTCTCCAGGACCCAAAACAAAGTGGGTACCTAAGGCTGAAATAATATCACAAGCAGGTTGGTTTTCCAAATATAAAGAGAAAGCCTTGGTTCTTGGACAGTGTCTGTTCAAGGCACATGACATGAGATAAAAACTGTTTCATAACTTTCATCAAGAAGGATGGTGGTTCGGTCACTTTTGGCAATGATAATCAAGCGTAGATTAAAGGTAATGGAACCATTGGTATGATAAACTCTGCTCAAATAAATGATGTTCAATATGTGGAAGGTTTAAAACAGAATCTATTAAGCATAAGTCAACTATGTGACAATGGATGCGAAGTCATTTTTAAACCAAAGGTATGCGAAATCAAGAAAGCTAAAACTGGAGAAATTCTATTTTTTGGAAAACGAAAGAAACATTTATATGTTTTATATCTTGAAGAACTACCTGATGAATCATGCTTTATACCTGATGAATCAATAAAGATAAATGGATTTGGCATAAAAGGGCTTGGCATATCAGTATGAAAACCATTTCAAAAATTTCCAAACTTGATCTTGTTAGAGGATTACCAAAACTTAACTTTGAAAAAGACAAAATATGTGAAGCTTGTGCAAAAGGTAAACAAGTCAAAAGTAGCTTTCACTCAAAATATTTTGTAACAGCAAATAGAACTCTTGAACTGCTTCACATAGATCTCTTGGGGCCAGTTAAGACAACAAGCCTAGGAGGAATGAAATATGATTTCGTTATTGTTGATGACTCTTCAAGATTTACATGGGTTCTGTTTTTAAAACAAAAAGATGATTCTTTTGAAGAGTTCAAAACATTTTGTAAAAAGGTTCAAAATGAAAAAGGATCCAGCATCATTTCTATAAGAAGTGATCATGGAGGAGAATTCATAAATGCTTCATTTAAAACCTTTTTTTTTTATGAACTTGGCATAAATCATAATCTCTCATGTGCAAGAACTCCACAACAAAATGGAGTTGATGAACGAAAAAATAGAACACTACAAGAAATGGCAAGAACTATTTTAGAAGAATCAAATGTTGAAAGATATTTTTGGGCTGAAGCCATAAACAGATCTTGCTATATCTTAAACCGTGTGTCTATCAGAAAGATCATCAACAAAACTCCATATGAAATCTAGAAAAATAGGAAACCAAACATTTCTTTCTTTCACATTTTTGGTTGTTACTGTTGCATTTTAAACTGTTGGACATTTGCTTGTTTTTGATATTATTGACAAACATACATCATTAAATAAATCTGACATTGTAAACTGAGAAAAATTTTAGGACCAACAACTCAACCCTACAAACTTGAGACAATTGCTTGGAACTTAAGAAATCAACAAAAGCTTGAAGATTCACAAGCAAATCGATTAGTCAAATCGATTCTGTAACAGGGTTGAATGAAATTATGCAGTCTGGGATTAAGCAATCGATTGGCAAAATCGATTTGCACATTTAAGTATGATATCAATCGATTAGGCAAATCGATTGGTACATCTATCAGAAAATAAATTGTGCAAGTCAGAGAGCCAGTTAGCCTCAAATCGATTAGGCAAATCGATTGGTTAATTCACCAGGACTGTACTGATTGCTCACATCGATTAGACAAATCGATTGGTATATTTACTGAAATTAAAATGTGCAAGTCAGTAGCCTGCCTTGCAATCAAATCGATTTGGCAAATCGATCTAGCCAATCATATCTGTATTGTTAATTGTCTATATCGATTGGCATAATCGATTTCGAATGTCACAGAGCCAAACCAACAATGAGCAAATCGATTTACCCAAATTAACTTCAAAATGAATTTGGTCTGGGACATACGCAATCGATTAGCACAATCCACTAACACACTTCTGTTGAAATAAGTTTGGCATTAATCGACTTGGTAAATCGATTGAATGAACCAAACAATGTAATGAGCTTCAGACTTAAATCCATAGTAGATTAGACACATAGATTATGAAGTTTTAAATCAACTCTGTAACTTGTCAAATCGATTAGGCAAACCGATTTATGCAAATCTTTGTGTCTCTAGAACCAGTGAAATCGATTGACCGAATCGATTGGTACAAAAGTTTTGAGAAACAGAGATGGATTAAGGATTATGAACACGTTTGAATCGATTGTTTTGATCTCGTTGTTGGAACAAAACATCACAAGTCGATTATGCACATCGATTCACATATGAACATCCATCCAAGTCTGAAGAACTCAGGTAAACTAATCGATTAGGTAAATCGATTAGTATATGCAGTTTCAAAATTCAAGAAAAACAAGATTCGCGAAATCGATTGGACAAATCGATTAGGGTGCTTTATAACTTTAAGAAATCGATTGGCCAAATCGATTCATATGTTGTTTTTCCTGAAACTATATAAACTGCATTCACTCTATTCTTCTCATAACTTGTGAATAACATTTTTGATAATACACCTTCACAACATACACAATATACTACTAATCCTTTCTCAATTGATATTACTTTGAATATCTTTTTCAGCCTTGAACAATCTACATTGGTGATCAACAAGGATTGAAAAAGACAAAATTGAGAAAGATAACTTTGAGAAGAATGAAGATCAAGAACTTTGTATATTCGATCTATTTCAATTTTTGTAACCAAATTACTTTGAGAAAATCCAGTTACAACTGGTGGTGATCTTCGAGGTTGAGGGTTGTCAACAAGAAGACACTTGACTGTATTCTTGGTAGAGTTTATGGGATTTAAACTCGGGAATTCAGGGAATGAAAGATACAACAGGGAGAATAGTTTAAAATTGAGGCGAGGCGCTGTGTAGAATCTGTAAATTGATTCTAAGAAGTTCTATTGGAAAGGCTAAGATCGGGTTTGATCTTAGGACTGGATGTAAGCCGTCACAAAACGGCTGAACCAGTATAAATATCTGCGTACACTTTTCTTTCCCTTATCTCGTTTAAATTTCTTCAATAATTGTGTTCTTGATATTGATTGAATGCATGATAAAGATTCTGTGATAAATATCTTTGCATGACTAATTGTCTTGACATGGTTGTATGAAAATCAATATCTTGAATACTAATTGTTTTTGATGCATTTCTCCATATAATCAATAACTAATATTGTTTGACATTCATTAGAATTGATTATTAGGGACCTTCCGTAATCTTGTGTTTTGTAAATTTACAATTTATGAAACTGCTGTGCATATTGTTAGAATAGAAATCTTTTTGCATACATTTCTGTAAAACTGAGGTCATAATTACCATCAATTGGCATCAAGAGCCTACTTTTGTAAGAGTAACTCTCATCAAAAGATCATGGCCTCTGATTTCCTAGGAGAGGGTGCATCGTTTGCAAGGCCCCCTGCCTTTAACGGTGCTGCATACATGTATTGGAAACAACGCATGCTAATTTTTCTTGAAGCTAGTGGTATTGACATTCTTGATGCTTTAGAGAATGTACCTTTTGTGCCAACCATAGCAGGTATTGGTGAATCAGCAATCCTAAAGCCTAAAAGTGACTGGTCTGAGGATGACAAAAAGAATGTTGGGTACAACCCCAAAGCCAAAAACATTATAACTGCAGCCTTGAGTCATGATGAATTCTTCAGAGTCTCAAATTGCAAGACAGCAAAAAAAATGTGGGATACACTTCAGCAGACGCATGAAGGAACCACAAACGTAAAGAGAGCTTAGATAAATACTCACATGCACGAGTATGAATTGTTTAGCATGAAGAAACAAGAATCAGTCAACGACATGCAGACTCGGGTTACACACATAGTCAACAACCTGAATGCCTTAGGCAAAGAGATTGATAATGATCAGCAAATTGGTAAGGTAATGAGGTGTCTTAGCAGGGAATGGCAACCAAAAATCACTGCCATTCCTGAATCAAAGGACTTAGGAAGCATGACAATAGCTACCTTGTTTGGAAAACTGAGGGAGCATGAAATGGAACTACATAGACTCAATGAAGCTGAACAAGTTGACAGAAAACGTAAAGGATTGTCGTTGAAAGCCCAAACACATCAGTCTAAATCTGAACATGAGAGCAGCTCAGATGAATCAAGCAGTGAGGATGATGAAGAACCTGAACTTGGGTTACTTGTCAAGAAGTTTAAGAAATTTCTGAAAAAGAAAGACAGCAAATTCAGAAAACAACCCAGCTCAAAGAACAATGACAGTAAGACAATCACATGCTATGAATGTGGAAAAACTGGTCATATAAAGGCTGATTGTTACAAGCTGCAGAACAAAAACAGAAATTCCAAAACTAAAGGCAAGGAACCAGCACAGAAAAACAGAAAAGCATACATTGCATGGAATGACAATGAAGAATCCTCCACATCTTCAGAAACTGAAGAAGCAAATATGTGCCTCATGGCTAACACGGATTCTGAATCAGAAAGTGAAGTAAGTCCTCAATATAATCCTTCCTTTGATGAACTGCAAGATGCATTTAATGAACTGCATGCTGAATATGTTAAATCTGTAAAGCAGTTAGTGAGTGCAAAGAAAATGCTTGAACAACAGTGCATGTTGCATGATCAAATGAACATCCATCCAAGTCTGAAGAACTCAGGTAAACTAATCGATTAGTTAAATCGATTAGTATGTGCAGTTTCAAGATTCAAGAAAAACAAGATTCGCGAAATCGATTGGACAAATCGATTAGCATGCTTTACAACCTTAAGAAATCGATTGGCCTAATCGATTTACACGTTGTTTTTTCTGAAACTATATAAACTGCATTTACTCATTTCTTCTCATAACTTGTGAATAATAATTTTGACAATACACCTTCACAACATACACAATACTACTAATCCTTTCTCAACTGATATTACTTTGAATATCTTTTTCAGCCTTAAACAATCTACATTGGTGATCAACAAGGATTGAAAAAGACAAAATTGAGAAAGATAGCTTTGAGAAGAATGAAGATCAAGAACGTTGTATATTTGATCTATTTCAATTTCTGTAATTCAAATTCTATAACCAAATTACTTTGA
The DNA here is from genome assembly GCA_037974835.1 of Cicer judaicum. NCBI lineage: Eukaryota > Viridiplantae > Streptophyta > Magnoliopsida > Fabales > Fabaceae > Cicer > Cicer judaicum. The sequence continues at coordinate 4,702,421 of JBBPBS010000206.1, forward strand.
GAAAATCCAGTTACAACTGGTAGTGATCTTATGTGATTGAGGGATCTCATCAAAAAGACACTGGACTGAGATCTTGGAAGAGTTTGTTGGAGATAAACTCTGGGATTTAGGGAGATAAGATTAGACTAGAAAAGAATAGTTTAAGGTTGATAGGCGAGGAGCTGGAACATCTGTAAACTGATTCTAAGACATTCTATTGGAAAGGCTAAGATCGGGTTTGATCTTAGGACTGGATGTAGGCCGTCACAAAGCGGCTGAACCAGTATAAATATCTACATACACTTTTCTTTCCCTTAACTCGTTTAGATTTCTGCAATTATTGTGTTCTCGATATTGATCGAATGCATGATAAAGATTCTGTGATAAATAGCTTTGCATGACAAAGTGTTTTGACATGGCTGCATGAAAATCAATATCTTGAATACAAATTGTTTTTGAATACAAATCAATAACTGATTAGACAATTTAAAAATACAGATATGATTGGCTCCATCGATTTGCCAAATCGATTAGATTGCAAGGCAGGCTACTGACTTGCACATTTTAATTTCAGTAAATGTACCAATCGATTTGTCTAATCGATGTAAGCAATCAGTTCAGTCCTGGTGAATTAACCAATCGATTTGCCTAATCTATTAAAGGCTAACTGGCTCTCTGACTTGCACAATTCATTTATAATAAATGTACCAATCGATTTGACCAATCGATTGATATCATACTTGAATGTGCAAATCGATGTTGCCAATCGATTGCTTAATCCCATACTGCATAATTTCATCCAACCCTGTTACAGAATCAATTTTACTAATCGATTTGCTTGTGAATCTTCAAGCTTTTGTTGATTTCTTAAGTTCCAAGCAATTGTCTCAAGTTTGTAGGGTTGAGTTGTTGTTCCTGAAATTTTTCGCAGTTTACAATGTTAGGTTTATTTAATGATGTATGTTTGTCAATAATATCAAAAACGAGCATATGTCCAAAAATCTCCCCCTTTTTGATTTAAGTGACAAACATGCAATTTTAACTTGAGAAATATTTCAAAGAAACACAATGTAATAACTATAGTCTAGTGAAGCTCCCCCTAAATCTGACTGTCCATGCTTTTAATATAGTGAAATGAGGGTTAGAGCTATACCAACTGAAAACGTATCAGAGCAATTTGCAAGTGTTTACATATCAGAGTAAATGGCAAAAATCACTGTTAGTATCAGAACATACTGTCACGCTTAATAAGTATCAGATCATAAGTATAGCATAATTATCAGAGTTTAACATAAGTAGCACGACATACTGAGTTAGTACAATTACAAGTTTAAATTTTTCTCCCCCTTTGTCAGTTATGTCAAAAAGAGGTAAAGGAGAGAAAAACTTAGAACTAAGCTGCCCCGGAGTTGCTAGCAAAACTGAAACTGGAATAGATTAGCAACAGGAGCAGTTTGTAAAACAAATTGGAACAATGATAAGCATAAACAGATTATGGCACGTACTACAAATGAAATGCAACAAACGATATGATCAAAAAGTCAGCTTAATATATTCATTCATCAGCAATACAATTACAAAGAAAGGGCATAACTAATCAAAATAGAACAACATAAGAAAAACTAAAATCCTAAACATCTAAGGTGTGCTGGTCCTCGTTATTATATGGGGAAGATGCTGAGACCGTTGTATTACCCTCAACAGGTGTCTCCTCAACATGAGTTTCAGCAACCTCGGCGTGTGTCGGAGTTGGTTCTTCAGTTGCCTGTCTTCCAATCTCAGCAACATCACTGAAAGACAACTTAATGCCTAGATGTTCCTGGATTGCTGCCACATCATGTGCAATCAGTGTTAAATCAGCTTGAAGCTTTTGCAAAGCATCCTCCATTCTGGTGTTGTGAGCTGCCTGCGCTTCCATTAACTCAAGTAGTTTGGCAAGCACATCATAGCTTGCGGGAACAAACTCAGCAGCTGGTGGTCCAACACTCTGCTGGGTTTGTTCAGCACTTGCCTGAGGTCGCATCCAAACACCATTCACTTTGCGCAGCTACATCTGGTTCACAATAGATTCACCAAATGAAAGGATGGTCTTGGTCGATTCTTCACCCTTGAAAGAAATTTTGAAGTGCTCCAGTCTTTGGACAACAACATGGTTACCGGATCTTGGAACAAGCATCCGGGTCAGAGCGTACATCAACATCCTTTGCCGAACCTTCATTTGGCCAATTGGTAATGCTACTGATTCAGCAAAACCGTCAACCATCAGGTCCTGCACTATTGTATGACGATCCAGAGATGCTTCCCAGCCTTCATCAGCAGCGTTGGCTTCGGAGCATCCGTCCACCGAGTTTCCATGATAAACAGTAGTGATAGTTGAAGCAGATGCAAGAATTTCTGAGTGAAAATCGATTTTGTGTAGGTGAACTGTGATGAAAATCGATTGATCACTGTTGTTTATATACTTACTTAAGTGCAAATCGATTGGGCCAATCGATTTATCCTACCGTTACTGGGGAAGGTAAAAGGTTAATGTAATAATGTGATGTAACGGCTAGTAAAAAAATACTCCAACAGTAATATTGCTAATCGATTGCCCTAATCGATTAGTAGTTACCAAATCGATTTCGTATCATTCCAGAAACACCAAATAACAGTTCAGATAGGCACTTCATCTCAGCATCGATTTCCCAAATCGATTTGTCAAATGAAAATCTCAAACCAAATGTAATAATCGATTTCCCAAATCGATTTGTAAACTGTAAATCGATTTCCCAAATCAATTTCGAGCTTGTTCATTTATCTGTCATATCAGTCTAGAAAGTAATTTGTATCAGCATCGATTATCCAAATCGATTCCTTTCACTGGAAATTTTAAACATAATTGACACAATCGATTTCCCAAATCGATTTCGAGTGTTCAAACTGAGACAAATAGATATATTATGGGTCAAATCGACATGGGCAATCGATTGTATAAAGACATTTTCCTGTGTAAACACAGGGTAATCGATGTAGCCAGTCGATTTGGCACATAATTCAGATCTCACTTGGATCTATTATGCCCAGTTTCATCCTGATGTAATGGAAGCTGTCCTTTGGCAAAGCTTTGGTGAATATGTCTGCTAACTGCTCAGTTGTGTTGACATATTCTAACTTGATATTCCCACTTTGAAACTGATCTCGAATGAAGTGATGCCGAATTTCGATATGCTTGGTTCTAGAGTGCATCACTGGATTCTTAGTGATACAAATAGCACTTGTGTTATCACACATGATAGGCACAGTTCCTAAGTCCACACCGAAGTCCAATAAGTGTTGTTTCATCCAAAGAATCTGAGCACAACAGCTCCCGGCTGCTATGTATTCCGCTTCGGCAGTAGAAAGTGCAATACTTGTTTGCTTCTTGCTAAACCACGATACAAGAGAGTTTCCAAGTAGGTGACAAGTACCTGAGGTACTCTTCCTGTCCAACTTACATCCAGCAAAATCTGAGTCTGAAAAACCAACCAATGAACATGTAGAACCTTTGGGGTACCATAAGCCGAGATTCCTAGTTCCTATAAGGTATCGGAAAATCCTCTTTAACTGCACTAAGATGAGATTCCATAGGATTAGACTGAAACCTAGCACACAAGCAAACACTGAACATAATGTCAGGCCTGCTTGCAGTAAGGTACAGTAAAGATCCTATCATGCTCCTATACTTGGAAATATCTACTGGTTTCCCCATCTCATCCCTGTCTAGGTTACTAGCTGAGCTCATTGGAGTATAAATGGATTTGTACTTATCAAAGCAAAATTTTTTGATTAAATCGTTGCAATATTTTGTTTGGCTAATGAAAATTCCAAGCTTGCTTTGATTAATTTGAAATCCCAGAAAATAGGAGAGTTCTCCCATCATTGACATTTCAAATTTACCTTTCATTAAATTTTCAAAGTCTTTGCATAGCTTGTTATTGGTTGATCCAAATATTATGTCATCAACATAAACTTGGACCAGCAATATATCATTTTCATTAGTTTTTATAAAAAGGGTTTTGTCAACATTGCCTCTTACAAAGTTTCGTTGAATGAGAAAAGTGCTCAGCTTCTCATACCAAGCTCTAGGAGCTTGTTTCAATCCATAGAGGGCCTTTGTTAGCTTGTACACATGATTAGGAAAATCAGGATTTTCAAAACCAGGTGTTTGGCTAACAAACACTTCCTCTTGGATGTCACCATTGAGAAAGGCGCTTTTCACATCCATTTGATAGAGTTTGAAGTCCATGATACACGCAAAAGCCAGCAGGATTCTAATGGCTTCTAACCTAGCTACAGGGGCATAGGTTTCATCAAAATCTATCCCTTCTTCCTGATTATAACCCTTGGCCACTAACCTAGCTTTGTTTCTAGTGATCACACCATTCTCATCTAGTTTGTTTCTAAACACCCATCTTGTTCCTATGATGTGCTTATCCTCTGGTTTAGGTACTAGAATCCAAACTTGGTTTCTCTCAAATTGGTTCAACTCCTCTTGCATAGCAAGTATCCACTCACTATCTAGTAAGGCTTCCTTAATGTTCTTAGGTTCAATCTGAGATACAAAAGCTGTAAGGTTACAAAAATGACTAAGGTTTCTCCTAGTTGCCACTCCTCTAGAGATGTCCCCTATGATGTTATCTATGGGATGGTTTCTATTGAACTTCCACTCCTTATGTAACTCATCTACTCTAATAGGTTCAACACAGTCACTATTGGTTGGGGCTGCAACTACCTCTGGTTCTAATGGTTCAGATTCTACACTATCATCCAAAGATGCATCAACTATAGAAGGAGTTTTGTTCAAGTTTTCTTTAAAAAATTCATCAAACTTTACATGAACTGACTCTTCTATGGTCTTTGTTCTTTTGTTGTAGATTCTGTAGGCTTTGCTAGTTTGGGAATAACCTAGAAAGATACCCTCATCTGCCTTAGGATCAAACTTACCCAGGTGTTCCTTACCATTGTTCAAAACAAAGCACTTACATCCAAAAACTCTAAAGTAAGAAATATTTGGCTTTCTACCCTTGTATAACTCATATGGAGTTTTCCTAAGGATTGGTCTAATCAAGACCCTGTTGACAACATGTGTGGCAGTGCTAACTGCATCAGCCCAGAAAAATTTAGGTACTTCGGAGTCCTTAAGCATGGTCCTAGCTAATTCCTCCAAAGACCTATTTTTCCTTTCAACTACACCATTTTGCTGTGGTGTCCTAAGGGCTGAGTACATGTGATGAATACCATTCTGTTCACAATAAGTATCAAAAGCATCATTTTGGAATTCACCTCCATGATCGGTTTTGATGGACATGATTTTCTGACTTGTTTCATTTTTTACCAAATTTGCAAACTTTTTAGAAACAGAAAAAGCTTCACTTTTATGAGTCAGAAAGAAGGTCCATGTGAATCTAGAATAATCATGAATTATCACGAAACCATACAGATTGCCACCAAAACTTCTCACTTGAGAAGGACCAAAGAGATCCATATGAAGCAGCTGCAAAACCCTATTGGTTTTGACCATGTCTACTGGGGGAAAAGAGGTTTTGACAAGTTTACTTTGTTCACAAGCAACACATAACCTATCCTTAGTAAACTTCTTGTCATGGAGTCCTATGACTAGTTGTTTGCTAAAAAGTCTATTCAAATGATCAATATGAATGTGTGCAATACGTTTATGCCATAACCATGTTTCATCAGCATTTGATAATAAGCAACAAACAGAATCAGTTGTACAGCAGTTAAATCTAGCATGTAAATATTGTTAACTCTATCACCTACCAATTTCATGCTTTTATCAGTTTTGTTCTCAATTGTGCAAGAGAGTGGTGAAAAGCTTACTTGAAAACCGTTGTCACACAGTTGACTTATACTTAGAATGTTATGTTTCAGCCCTTCCACATATAAGACATTTTTAATTATAGTAGTTGATTCGCTGTCAATGTTACCTTCACCGCAGATCTTGCCCTTGTTATTATCGTCGTACTTTACAAATCCACCGTCTTTTAGGTTTAGGGACATAAACATTGACTTGTCCCTTGTCATATGCTTTGAGCATCCACTATCAAGATACCATTGATGTTTCGTGGATCTCAAGCATACCTGCAATAAAATTAGAATCTCAATTTAGGTCCCCAATTTAAACTGGGTCCTGGGGGGTGAGTTTCAACATCTTGTGTCTTAATCTTCCAAATCTTTTTATATCCTCTGTTAGCAAGTCTTTTATATTTGCAATTGTAAACATAGTGTCCTTTTCTACAACAAAAGTGACAAGTGATAGCAGAGGATACATACTGTTTTGGTTTGACAAAGACATCATGCATGTGAATAGACTTAACAAATTTCTGGTGATGGTTAACATTACCATATCCTATGCCATGTTTCATCAGCATTTGATAATAAGCAACAAACAGAATCAGTTGTACAGCAGTTAAATCTAGCATGTAAATATTGTTAACTCTATCACCTACCAATTTCATGCTTTTATCAGTTTTGTTCTCAATTGTGCAAGAGAGTGGTGAAAAGCTTACTTGAAAACCGTTGTCACACAGTTGACTTATACTTAGAATGTTATGTTTCAGCCCTTCCACATATAAGACATTTTTAATTATAGTAGTTGATTCGCTGTCAATGTTACCTTCACCGCAGATCTTGCCCTTGTTATTATCGCCGTACTTTACAAATCCACCGTCTTTTAGGTTTAGGGACATAAACATTGACTTGTCCCCTGTCATATGCTTTGAGCATCCACTGTCAAGATACCATTGATGTTTTGTGGATCTCAAGCATACCTGCAATAAAATTAGAATCTCAATTTAGGTCCCCAATTTAAACTGGGTCCTGGGGGGTGAGTTTCAACATCTTGTGTCTTAATCTTCCAAATCTTTTTATATCCTCTGTTAGTAAGTCTTTTATATTTGCAATTGTAAACATAGTGTCCTTTTCTACAACAAAAGTGACAAGTGATAGCAGAGGATACATACTGTTTTGGTTTGACAAAGACATCATGCATGTGAATAGACTTAACAAATTTCTGGTGATGGTTAACATTACCATATCGTATGCCATGTTTAGTTCTATTATGATTAGCATGCATATTCTTGTTAAAACCAAGTCCATATTTTATATTGACATTTCTCTGGTTGTTAAGAATATCATTCAGTTTATCCTTGCTACTAGAGAATTTCAATAAATCAGACTTCAATAATGCAACAGAATTCTCAAGATCAATGCATTTGGCAGATTTATCATGTAAGTCTCTTTTTAATTGTTCACATAATTCTTCAATCTTCCTATAGTCAGTTTTCATTTGATCATGCAACATGCACTGTTGTTCAAGCATTTTCTTTGCACTGACTAACTGCTTTACAGATTTAACATATTCAGCATGCAGTTCATTAAATGCATCTTGCAGTTCATCAAAGGAAGGATTATATTGAGAACTTACCTCACTTTCTGATTTAGAATCCGTGTTAGCCATGAGGCACATATTTGCTTCTTCAGTTTCTGAAGATGTGGAGGATTCTTCATTATCATTCCATGCAATGTATGCTTTTCTGTGCTGGTTCCTTGCCTTTAGTTTTGGAATTTCTGTTTTTGTTCTGTAGCTTGTAACAATCAGCCTTTATATGACCAGTTTTTCCACATTCATAGCATGTGATTGTCTTACTGTCATTGTTCTTTGAGCTGGGTTGTTTTCTGAATTTGCTGTCTTTCTTTTTCAGAAATTTCTTAAACTTCTTGACAAGTAACCCAAGTTCAGGTTCTTCATCATCCTCACTGCTTGATTCATCTGAGCTGCTCTCATGTTCAGATTTAGACTGATGTGTTTGGGCTTTCAACGACAATCCTTTAAGTTTTCTGTCAACTTGTTCAGCTTCATTGAGTCTATGTAGTTCCATTTCATGCTCCCTCAGTTTTCCAAACAAGGTAGCTATTGTCATGCTTCCTAAGTCCTTTGATTCAGGAATGGCAGTGATTTTTGGTTGCCATTCCCTGGTAAGACACCTCATTACCTTACCAATTTGCTGATCATTATCAATCTCTTTGCCTAAGGCATTCAGGTTGTTGACTATGTGTGTAACCCGAGTCTGCATGTCGTTGACTGATTCTTGTTTCTTCATGCTAAACAATTCATACTCGTGCATGAGAGTATTTATCTGAGCTCTCTTTATGTTTGTGGTTCCTTCATGCGTCTGCTGAAGTGTATCCCACATTTTTTTTGCTGTCTTGCAGTTTGAGACTCTGAAGAATTCATCATGACTCAAGGCTGCAGTTATAATGTTTTTGGCTTTGGCGTTGTACCCAACATTCTTTTTGTCATCCTCAGACCAGTCACTTTTAGGCTTTAGGATTGCTCATTCACCAATACCTGCTATGGTTGGCACAAAAGGTACATTCTCTACAGCATCAAGAATGTCAATATCACTAGCTTCAAGAAAAATTAGCATGCGTTGTTTCCAATACATGTATGCAGCACCGTTAAAGGCAGGGGGCCTTGCAAACGATGCACCCTCTCCTAGGAAATCAGAGGCCATGATCTTTTGATGAGAGTTACTCTTACAAAAGTAGGCTCTTGATGCCAATTGATGGTAATTATGACCTCAGTTTTACAGAAATGTATGCAAAAAGATTTCTATTCTAACAATATGCGCAGCAGTTTCATAAATTGTAAATTTACAAAACCCAAGATTACGGAAGGTCTCTAATAATCAATTCTAATGAATGTCAAACAATATTAGTTATTGATTATATGGAGAAATGCATCCAAAACAATTAGTATTCAAGATATTGATTTTCATACAACCATGTCAAGACAATTAGTCATGCAAAGATATTTATCACAGAATCTTTATCATGCATTCAATCAATATCAAGAACACAATTATTGAAGAAATTTAAACGAGATAAGGGAAAGAAAAGTGTACGCAGATATTTATACTGGTTCAGCCGTTTTGTGACGGCTTACATCCAGTCCTAAGATCAAACCCGATCTTAGCCTTTCCAATAGAACTTCTTAGAATCAATTTACAGATTCTACACAGCGCCTCGCCTCAATCTTAAACTATTCTCCATGTTCTATCTTTCATTCCCTGAATTCCCGAGTTTAAATCCCATAAACTCTACCAAGAATACAGTCAAGTGTCTTCTTGTTGACAACCCTCAACCTCGAAGATCACCACCAGTTGTAACTGGATTTTCTCAAAGTAATTTGGTTATAGAAATTGAAATAGATCGAATATACAAAGTTCTTGATCTTCATTCTTCTCAAAGCTATCTTTCTCAATTTTGTCTTTTTCAATCCTTGTTGATCCCCAATGTAGATTGTTCAAGGCTGAAAAAGATATTCAAAGTAATATCAATTGAGAAAGGATTAGTAGTATATTGTGTATGTTGTGAAGGTGTATTATCAAAAATGTTTTTCACAAGTTATGAGAAGAATAGAGTGAATGCAGTTTATATAGTTTCAGGAAAAACAACATATGAATCGATTTGACCAATCGATTTCTTAAAGTTATAAAGCACCCTAATCGATTTGTCCAATCGATTTCGCGAATCTTGTTTTTCTTGAAT
>JBBPBS010000206.1:4712300-4743991 GCA_037974835.1 Cicer judaicum
AGAAGAATAGAGTGAATGCAGTTTATATAGTTTCAGGAAAAACAACATATGAATCGATTTGACCAATCGATTTCTTAAAGTTATAAAGCACCCTAATCGATTTGTCCAATCGATTTCGCGAATCTTGTTTTTCTTGAATTTTGAAACTACATATACTAATCGATTTACCTAATCGATTAGTTTACCTGAGTTCTTCAGACATGGATGGATGTTCATATGTGAATCAATGTGCATAATCGACTTGTGATGTTTTGTTCCAACAACGAGATCAAAACAATCGATGTACTCAATCGATTCAAACATGTTCATAATCCTTAATCCATCTCTGTTTCTCAAAACTTTTGTACCAATCAGTTTGGTCAATCGATTTCACTGGTTCTAGAGACACAGTGATTTGCATAAATCGATTTGCCTAATCGATTTGACAAGTTACAGAGTTGATTTAAAACTTCATAATCTTTGTGTCTAATCGATTATGGATTTAAGTCTGAAGCCCATTACATTGTTTGGTTCATTCAATCGATTTACCAAGTCGATTGATGCCAAACTTATTTCAACAGAAGTATGTTAGTGGATTATGCTAATCGATTGCGTATGTCCCAGACCAAATTCATTTTGAAGTTAATTTGGGTAAATCGATTTGTCTAATCAATATGCTCATTATTGGTTTGGCTCTGTGACATTCGAAATCGATTATGCCAATCGATATAGACAATTTAAAAATACAGATATGATTGGCTCCATCGATTTGCCAAATCGATTAGATTGCAAGGCAGGCTACTGACTTGGACATTTTAATTTCAGTAAATGTACCAATCGATTTGTCTAATCGATATGAGCAATCAGTTCAGTCCTGGTGAATTAACCAATCGATTTGCCTAATCGATTTAAGGCTAACTGGCTCTCTAACTTGCACAATTCATTTTCTAATAAATGTACCAATCGATTTGACCAATCGATTGATATCATACTTGAATGTGCAAATCGATGTTGCCAGTCAATTGCTTAATCCCAGACTGCATAATTTCATCCAACCCTGTTACAGAATCGATTTTACTAATCGATTTGCTTGTGAATCTTCATGCTTTTGTTGATTTCTTAAGTTCCAAGCAATTGTCTCAAGTTTGTAGGGTTGAGTTGTTTTTCCTGAAATTTTTCTCAGTTTACAATGTTAGGTTTATTTAATGATGTGTGTTTGTCAATAATATCAAAAACGAGCATATGTCCAACACAAGTATATGTTGATGATATCATTTTTAGATCAACAAATGAAAAATTGTGTTAAGATTTCTCAAAACTTATGCAAAGTGAATTTGAAATGAGCATGATGGGAGAATTAAGATACTTTCTTGGTTTACAAATTAAGCAATATGAAAAAGGCATTTCTATCTGTCAAGAAAAGTACATCAAGGATCTGTTGATTAAATATAAAATGAATGAGTCTAAAATCATGACCACCCCTATGCATCCATCTACCTCTTTTGAAAAAGATGAAATGGAAAATCTATTTCTGAGAAAGAGTATCGAGGAATGATTGGTTCTTTGCTTTATTTAACTGCTAGTAGACCTGATATAGTGTTTCCAGTAGGATTATGTGCTCGATTTCAATCAGCACCAAAAGAATCCCATTTAATAGCAGTAAAACGCATATTTAGATATCTAGTTGGAACCACTAATCTTGGTCTTTGGTATAGAAAAGGTTCACATTTTGATATTATAGCATACATTGATGCTGATTATACCAGAGATAAAATTGAAAGAAAAAGCACGAGTGGAGCATGTCAGTTCTTAGGTGAAGCATTAATCAGCTGGTCTTGCAGAAAACAGGACACCATAGCCTTGTCCACAACAGAGGCCGAATATGTTTCAGCAGCAAACTGTTGTTCATAGGTTCTGTGGATTAAAAATCAACTTCAAGATTACTCTGTAAGCTATTCCAGTATTTCAATTTATTGTGATAATACAAGTGCTATGAATTTGTCTAAGAATCCCATTCAACATTCTAGATCAAAATATATTGAAATAAAACATCATTTCATTCGTGATCATGTTAATAAGAAAGATATTGAATTAATCTTTGTTGATACTCAAAATCAACTTGCTGACATTTTTATAAAGCCTCTTGTCGAGGATAGTTTCAATTTGATCAAAGAAAAATTGAAAATTATAAAAAATCCAGAAAATTTTGGATAAATTCTGCTACTGCAAAAAACGGAGAACGTTTATTAGTCTCCTTTTCGCGACGCATCATTCTCCATTCTGAAATACCAACAGTTTTTTTTTAATTTAACATTTTCCCTCTCAAAATTAAAAAGGCAAATCTTGGCATTTAATACACATGCCTTTTTGTCTGAAGGTAGAGTGTTGACAGACACTCTTCAGCCCCCCAAAATGCTTTTCCTCTTTCCCTAGGCATAAACAGTTTTCATTGGGCAACAAGGTCATCATTATTCTCCTTTTCTTTTCCTCTCCTAAAGTCAGAACATCTATTTTGTCTCTCTCATCTCCTCACCTCCTTTTTCCCTAAAAGTTGTGTTGCCTCTCTCTTTAAATACCAGTCCTACTATTAATCTTCTTCACTCTCAATCTTCCACCTACAGAACAACTATGGCGCGAACCAAACAATCAGCACGCAAAAATGCCTCTCCATGCACACCATACTCTTCCTCTCCATCATCCGAATCTACGGAACGCTCACCCTCTCCACCACCTCGACCAACACCACCATACACCTCCTCAACCTCTCCTCCTTCTAACACCAACCAAGAAATCCTTAATCTCAATCCTCTATCTACTCTTCTTCCACCATTTTATACTCATCCCACAACAAACATTGCTCAAGTGCCTCAACATTTACGCACTCAAACTACTCCTCCACGACGCTCCATGAGAGTTCAATCTGGAATAGGAACTTCAAAACCTTTGAACCCTAAACCCTATTACTTCATCATCTCAGAATCTGAGACTGACGATTCCTCTGATTCATGCCCTCCATCAGCATCATCACCAACAAAAACTATGCCTAACAAAGAGCCATCAACAACCACACCAACAAAAACTACCCCATCATCAACTTCAGCACAGGCACCAACAAACACTAAACCCTACCACACCATCCCAATCTAATTTCTCCTCTGAACCCTCACAACCAACTCCCCCACACAAAAAACGGAGATCGATCAATGAAATTGTTTCTGCTCCTACCAAACAAAATGAACCCCTCTCTCAATCCAAAACACCAACAAAATGCATGAAAACAAAAACCACAATGACAATTGCTCAATACGTTGCTCGCCCCTAAACAAAACGTAAAATACTATTAGAAACCCACCTCTCTAGAACATTCTCCACAATGTTCCCCACCCAGACCACGAGAACGTTATCCTACTCACTCAGTCCCTCCTCCAGAATCCTCTCCCCACCCACAACCTTCCCCACAAACACACACCAAACGTTCTCCAACTCCTCAACCTTCTTCTACCTCCACTTCATCTGAATCTGAATCGTTTCCTCCCTCAAAGTAAACCAAAAAAAATACTCCGCCTCTGATTTCCCCCAACAAATCCACACATTTCAACGACAAATGGGCTCAACGCCCAGTTGGGATTCGACGAGTCCTTGTCTTTGACAATCTCGTTGTCGGAGGTAATGATGTCCAGCATCACACTGATGCTCTTGGATGGACATCTTTCTTACAAACATCTGAATCTTACTACCCAGATGTTGTCCATCCATTTTATTGTAATGCAAAGACATTTGCTGACAAATCCCTAATCATTTCCACGATTAAGGGAGTGGAAATCAAACTAACTCTTGACATTCTGGCTTCCATTATTCAGTTGCCCATAGAAGGTCCATCTATCTTTGGTAACAACTGGTACTCAGCCTTGAATCTTCGCAAGACTGAAGTCCTCTCTGATTTGTTTGAAGAAGACTCAACTCGCTACTTGTCCACATATCTCAAGCCCCTTCTTAAAGTATTTAATAACATGTGCCAACATCCTCTAATTCCTCACTATGGAAGTCATGAGTATGTCTCTGACAATGACGCCTTGCTCATCCATCATCTCCTTAACTGCAAGCGAGTGAATTTACCCTATGTGATTCTGCAGCACATGATTTGTGCAGCCACCAAAGACTACAAAAAAGAATACTGTGCCTTATGGCATGGTTCTAACTAAGTTCTTTAGATACTTTGGAGTCTCCCTCTCTTCTGAAAATGCTTTGATCAAACTCTAAAAAATTTCCACCAAAAATCTCTCCCACATGCGTGAAACTTCCTCTGCTCAAACTCTTACTCCTCTTACTCCTCCATCCTCTTTCTCCAACTCCTTAAAACACAAACACTCTGTAGGAAGACGACCTACTACAAACCCTGTTCCATTCTCATCACATTCTACTAACCCTGAAGAAAACACAACAAAAATCAAAACACCAGAACATTATTCACCAAATCCAAAATGTTCTCCACCACCTCCAGAACGTTCTCTAGAAAGAAACCCACCTCCTTCAAACCTCTTTCCCCAAACATCCCCCTTACCATCTCAAACACTTCACTCCCCTACTCACGACTTTGGTCATTTCCTATCTAATCCACATTTTTCTACCATCTCTCCACTATTTGTCTCCCCTAAAAAACATGCTCTTCCATTTTCGGCATCAGTCAGTTTTTAAACTTTCCAGCAACTATAGGACCATCTAACACATCTATTGATCCCTTACCCTCCATCTCATCCTCCTTTGCTACTTTTCCATCCATCTCTACCACACCCATTCCATCCAACACTGTTGTTGCTACCACCTCTCAACCCTCTACTCACCTTCACTCTTCTCCTCGCTTAGCTGAACCCTCAAACTCTGACATCATGGGTGCTCTTCAGATAATAATGACACGTCAGGTTCAACACGATCAAGAAATTGCTTTGTTGAGAACTTGGCTGACAAAACAACTTGCTCCCAAGTTGGGAATTCCAACTCCACCTCTGCCTCCTTATTCGGTTCCTCCTCCTTCTCAAGTTCCTCCTCCATGAAAATTTTCATCTTCAGAAGGATCTTTGCCCTCCTTAGCTTCTTAGTTGTTTTTCAACTACGTTTTTGAATGACAAAGGGGGAGAATAAAGTTAGCTTTTAAGTTAGAAATTCGGATTATGTAATTCTGCTCATAGTTATGTATCTTTGTTCTCAATTAAATGAAAAACTAGTTTATTGCATACAGTGTTTTAAATTCTGTCAATTTAAAAACTGCACAAATTGAGGGGGAGCTGTTAAAGCTCTTTTACGTACTTAATATTAGAATTAGAATTAAAATCTAAATTAACATGTTTATCATCTTCAAAAAAGGGGGAGATTGTTAAGACAAACTCTATATTTAAAGTTTTGATAAAAATAAACAAAGGTTAATTAAGAAAATTAATTATGATTCTAAAATGTTATGTTAATTTAACATGTGTTTTTGAGTGAATTTAATTAATAACAGAATCAAGCAAAGCAGAAAAGACAGCAACAAGAACACTTTGCATTAAAACAGAGAATGATCTCCAACTTCAAATATGTTCATCACAGCATGTTGATCAAACTTTTTCTACCTCTTTAACAAAGAGTGTGCCTTAGAAATTTATTCATATAGAATCAGTACATGGCAAGGAACAAGTAGGATTCGTTCAAGCTCAAAAAGGTTATCTAATCTCTAAAATAAAACGACTCAAAGTCAGACAAAAATCAAGACAGTTTGTAACTCCAAAAATCAAATGTTAGACATAATTCCTCTTGATCATGATTTTGACATAATTAACAAACATACAATGTACATATATCATTTGACAAAACTAATAGTTTGAACTGAGTAACATTTCAGGAAAAATAAGCAAACATTATACACTTGGACAAAAGCTTGGAACACAAGGAATCAAGCAAAATTTGAGGATGTGCTTGAAGAAAGATGCAAATCTATCTAATGTTAATAGTGGTCATAGTGTTTGTTAAGTAGACTTATCACTATGGTTTCATACTTAAGTATTTGCCCAAGTAAAAATGAAATCTTAAAATAAGCAAGTAAACAAATCGATTAGCAAGACAATTGATGAATCCATTGTGCAATCGATTGCTTGATTCAGAATTAGAGTTTTCACTAAGTACATCGATTGGGAAATCGATTACTTAAAGGATTTTTGTGAAACCTGAACTCTGGGTTTAAACCAATCCATTGGACAGTCGATTAGCACGTCAATTGAGAAATCAATTTGTAATTCACAGAGCCAAGCTAGTACTTTGCTAATTGATTGGCAAATCGATTCAGAAAACTCTTTTTCATCAGACTTGGCCTCTATAATCAACCAATGTATTGGACAATCGATTGGGACATCAATTCAGTAATCGAGTTTGTGATTCACAGAACCAACCACTTTCTGAATCAATCGATTGTGAAAAAGTTTTTTATCAGACTTAGCCTCTATGATGAATCAAATCGATTGGACAATCAATTGAAATTAGTTTCTTAACCTGCAAGGTATATACTAATCGATTAGGTAATCGATTGGAAAAATGAAATGCTGAATCATATATCAGAAACATTTTCCTAGTCGATTGACACTTTGATGTTTTCTAAATAGCTAAGCCACTGTAACAATTCGAATCGATTGGTAAATCGATTGGAATTAAACACCTGAATCATTGTGACCAGGAAAATCGATTGACGACTCGATTGGAGCAAAATACTGGAGTCACTGTGATCAGTCCAATCGATTGACAAATCGATTGGAGTAATTGTTTGAGTTACAGCCCATTGCCAAATCGATTTTGTGAATGTATATGAGTCGACTGAGTAATCGATTATTTTGATCTCGTTGTTTGAACAAAACACTTATAATCGATTACCTAATCGATTTGGATATGAACTTAGCTTCAGTTTCTGATTTATGCATTAAATTAATCGATTGACAAATCGATTCATTTCTATATGTTCAAGATTCAAGAAATACAAGAAACGTGATAATCAATTGGACAATCGATTAAGCTGATTTTGAACATTTATAAAATCGATTGAGGAATCGATATAACTGTTGTTTCTCTGAACATATATAAACTAAATAAATCATAATTTTTCACAACAATTATTGATTACACGGTTTCATAACACTGAAATCAGGAAACATACTTTGAGAGAAATAATTATAACAACACACAAAGTATTCATTTTGGCAAATTCCTTTTTTGTGAAAGTCATATTGTGATTGACTCCCTATTAGTCATCTTGTAATCTTGTAATCTTTTCTGTAAAAACTATTGTAAAGAAAGTTCTGGAAATCCAGTGGTATATACTGGTGACGATCTTCTGTGGTGTGTGAGTTCATCAAGAAGGAGTCTCATCTTCATCTCGTTGAGTTTGGCGATTAACTATAGGGATAAGGGGGCTTGGTAATAGAAGAGAGTGAGTTAGATAGATAGGCTATGTTAGAGCTGGACAATCTATACAAACGATACTCAAGTCATTCTATTGGAAAGGCTGAAATCTGGTTTAGATTTCAGGACTGGATGTAGGTTATTTCGTTGATAACCGAACCAGTATAAACCCCGATGCACTATTTTCTTATCCCTTCTCTTTATCTTTTGATGTTGAATGAATGCTTATTCTTGATTGTTTGTATGTGAGTTTCTATCTTGATAAAGATTTTGAATAAGCATTGAATCTGTATTCTTATATTGATAATACATGTATTGGTAAATCTTGTTCCTGAATAAATTCTGTATATTGTCATTGTTGTCTTGATCAATAAACTTGTAGAATTAGTGAAGTAAATTCTTATAACTTTTTAATAAGAAAAAGAGGCCATAATCCCTTACATCAAACTGTCAAGAAAGTTCGATCAACCTTGATATATGATAACACATTGCAAAAGACATCCAGAATGATTAAAATAGGAACTCCAAATTGATTATTAAACCTCAAGAAAGATCAAATTAACAAACCCAAATTGATAATCAATCTTCGTTTTCTACATAACTTCAACAACTGTCCATTCTCTTCTGCAATGGAATACAATTCTTCTCCAAACTTCTCTGACTACATTCAAGACTCAAGATCGAGACTGTACCATCCAAGATCAAGGAAGAAATGTCAAGGGCTTTTTCAAAAAAGGCAAAACTACTTTAAATGCTAAACGAGAAAAGTCAAAAAGAAGTTCTTCAAAGCTGGATTATTTTTAATCTAATATATTGGCTTCAGTCAAACTATAGAGCACTACCAACAGCTCTTTTTGACCTTCATTAATTTCTTCTAATGCCTATAAATACAAGTGCTGAAAAATCCATAAATCAATCACATACATACTTGAAATTCTGCTCTTTCGCAAAACAAAGGCTGTTATACATTCTGATATTTCAAAAAACAGTTGCTGACTCATATTCATACATTAGATTGTGTAAGTATCATTAGATCCTTTGTAAAAAATAAATTCTCAAACAAGAGTTAAGAAATCTCAGATTCTGTCAAAAACAATCTAATTCTAAAAACTCAAACTATAAGAGTTTCTTTATAGTTTGTTTAAGAGTACTTCCTATCAAGGTTAGATAGGTGCTGTTATTGCTTTTTGGGTGGAAAGTAATAGATATCGAAACAGATCAAGGTTGATCCAGAGTAGGTGTTGTAAGATCAAGAAGGTTCTTTGTTTTTAAACACTTAGTGGAAAATCTCATAGTGTGAGGGTTGGACGTAACCCACGTTGGGTGAACCAGGATATATCTTTGTGTGGTATTCTCTATCCTATCTCTTTATTTGTCATACTTAACTGATTAACTAAGATAAAACATAAACTGATTTTCAGTTTTAAGCTAATGAAGGAACGTTCTATGTTTTGTAATAAAAGCCAAGAACGTTCTCCGTTTTTCTGTTTTCATAACCAAGATCAATCTTGAGTTATTTTTCTTAATACACGTCAGACAACATGTTTGTACTCGAATACAACCTTATGTATTTGAATACACATCAGACAACAGTAGAAAAACAGGAAAATTCAGCTTTTTAAAGGGTTTCGAAACCAATCAACACTTACACACAAATCCAAACAATCACACTTAGCAATTGTAGTGCAATCACCCCGACATCTTGAGTTTAGAAATGGTTTTGAAATCAATCACACTTACACACAATTCCAAAACATCCACACTTGACAATTATAAGACAATCAATCACACTTACACACAATTCCAAAACATCCACACTTGACAATTATAAGACAATCACAACGACAACGTAAGTTTCGAAATGGTTTTGCAATCAATCACACTTACACACAAATCCAAACAATCACACTTAGCAATTATAGCGCAATCACCACGACATCTTGAGTTTTGAAACGGTTTTGCAGTCAATCACAGTTACACACAATTCCAAAACATACACACTTGGACATTATAACATAATCACCACGACAAGTTAAGTTTCGAAATGGTTTTGAAATCAATCACACTTACACACAATTCCAAAATATCCACACTTGGCAGTTATAACACAATCACCATGACAACTTGAGTTCAAACACTGAATCATAATTTTAAATCAAACGCGACTCGCGTGTCAAGCACTCTAATGAAATGCGTATATGCCAAAATGCATGGACTCGGAATTCCAAACCAAAACCCTCCTCGAAGGGCCATAAATCATAACTGTACCGCCTATCACAAGCCGAAGTACTAAATTACCAAGGTGCTACCTTTCACGGGTCAGCACGATTTACCAAAATGTGCTGTCTATCGCAGACCTTACGCGACGTGACAATCCCTGCAAGGATAAGATGAACTAATAAATCACATGGAATCATCTCGTGGCCCATCCGGTCACCACTATCACCATGGCCCATCCGAGCGCGATGTACTATGAAATGCATGAGCATACTCTGACTCTATCCACATCAATCGTTAAGTAAATGCAGATATTAAAAGATTCCCCATTTTTAATAATCATTTAACTCTAAAAAGTTTCACGACAATCATTAAGTAAATGCAGATATTAAAAGATTCCCCATTTTTAATACTCATTTAACTATAACAATTTTGGACGACGATCATTAAGTAAATGCAGATATTAAAAGATTCCCCAATTTTAATACTCATTTAACTCTAACAATTTTGGATGACAATTATTAAGTAAATGCATATATTAAAAGATTCTCCATTTTAAACACTTGTTTAACTCTAACAATTTTGGACGACAATCATTAAATAAATGCAGATATTAAAAGATTCCCCATTTTTAATACTCATTTAACTCTAACAATTTTCACGACAATCATTAAGTAAATGCAGATATTAAAAGATTCCTCATTTTTAATACTCATTTAACTCTAACAATTTTGGACGACAATCATTAAGCAAATGCAGATATTAAAAGATTCCCCATTTTTAATACTCATTTAACTCTAACAATTTTGGACGACAATCATTAAGTAAATGCAGAGATTAAAAGATTTCACATTTTTAATACTCATTTAACTCTAACAATTTTTTATGACAATCATTAAGTAAATGCAGATATTAAAAGATTTCCCATTTTTAATACTCATTTAACTCTAACAATTTTGGACGACAAACATTAAATAAACGTAGATATTAAAAGATCCCCATTTTTAATACTTGTTTAACTCTAATGATTTTCACGACAAACATTAAGTAAACGTAGATATTAAAAGATTCCCCATTTTTAATACTCATTTAACTCTAATGATTTTCAAATTCCACACAGAACATACTCAAACGTATTCACAAATTCAATCCACAATTCATACCAAATCACATCAATTCATTTTTCCACAAAATCCACACAAACACATTTTAAAATTTTTAAATATTAATTATGACAAAGCCACAAATCATCACAACGCACCACTCAAACATATCAAATTTCATTTCCTCAAAACCACACATAAATGAGTTAAATTCATTTTTCACAAAACACCCATCAATATCACCAAAAACTCAACTCTAAAATTTCAGCCATAAAAGCATTAAATTTATTTTCCCCAAATCTACATTTCAACCCTAACAAATTTATTTTCCACCCAACCACAGATAAGTCCCTAAATGCAAAGTAAAAGTTTGGAAGGAGCCCTTACCTTAACGTTAGCTCTAATACGCGATTACAGTACTGCGAGTAATTCTGATAACATCTCCGCTCATGACGTCGCTTCCAAAGTTAGTTTACTAGCACCGTAGCATGGAGGTGAACAACTTTTCCTTCTATCACTTTTTGAAACGAAGCTTTGATCTAGAAGAAACATGGAGGTTTGTGATTGACAGTTTTGAAAACCCGTAACACCGTTTTTCAAATCCGAGAAGAAGAAAGAGGACGAAGAGAAGAAGTCAAGTAGCAGTGGAATGTTTTTCTTTCAGTCACACTTGGTTTTATTGAAGCCAAAGCAAGAAAACGAAGGAGAAGGAGAAGGAGAAAGGGTTCGTGCATAGGGAGAGGCAGCGTTTCTCGTTTCCTCTGTTTTGTTGTTTTCTTTCTTTCCTTTCCGTCTCTAGCTTATACATATATATATATATATATATATTACTTATAATATATATTCATATATATATATATATTATAATTAAAACTAAATTAATAAATATCTAACAACTCTCACATCAATCCCTTCACTCCCATCTTAATGTAATTTAATAAAAATATCTACTCTCGTTGCAGCTCAATTGACAGATAGAATTCTCGGCAACCCGAGTGATATTTTTAACAAAACTGCCCAGAACTAAATTCTTCTTCACCTAAATAAATTATTCTACGACAAAAGATCCACTGTACTTAATCTAATTTATTTATCGACGAATAATTTTAATCGGACATCAAAAGATATTTTTGGGCATTAAACTCACAAAATATCAATAACTTGGCTAAAAAGCCAATGAGTTCAATACCTAAATACACCAAAAATTGTATAATTTTGGATTTAAAAACTATGGGTCTTACATTTTCTACATGACCAACTTATTAAACCTTCTCCAAGAAACTAACATGCACCACTTGTACTTTTTCTTTCAATTTTGTCCACGACGTAGTCAACATCACAATAGGCTACAAGATCAAAGTGAGTTCCTTTTCTATACCAAAGGCTAAGATCAGTAGTACCGACAAGATAAAGAAAAATACTTTTTATAGGGGATAAATGAGATTCTTTAGGTGATGATTAAAATCTAGCACATAATCCTACCACACACACAATATCTAGTCTACTTTAATTTAAGTAAAGCAATGAACCTATTATGCCTCTATATTCTTTTTCTGAAATGAATTTTCCTTGTTCGTCTTTGTCCAAAATGGAGGACGAATACATGGGAGTGGTCATTATTTTGGTTTCATTCGTTTTGTATTTTGTTAAGAAATCTTTTATGTATTTTTCTTGACGTAAAAAAATTCTATATTTATGTTGTTTAACTTGTAAACTAAGAAAATATCTGAACTCTCTGATCATGCTCATCTCAAATTCACTTTGCATGAAATTTAAAAAATCCTTACACATTTTTTCATTCGTTGATCCAAATATATCCTCAAAATACACTTGAATAATAAGTAAATTATTTTTATCAATTTTCTTAAAGAGTGCTCTGTACATAACTCCTCTGTACAACTAATTTTTGATTGGAAAGGAACTTAGTCTATCATACCAGACTCGAGGGGCTTGTTTTAGTCCATATAGAGCTTTGGTAAGTTTGAAAACATGATTTGGTTTGATTTGATTTTCAAAACTAGGAGGTTGAGGAACATACACTTGTTCATTTAAAAAGTCATTTAAAAATGCACTTGCAACATCCATTTGAAAAAGCTTAATGAGTTTATGAGATGCATATGCAAGAAAGATTCTGATAGTTTTTAACCTTGCAATTGGGGAAAAACTCTCATCATAATCTATACATTCTTGTTGGTTATACCATTCAGCTACTAAACTTGCTTTATTTCTTATAAATTTACCTTCTTCATCCAACTTATTTCTGAATACCCGTCTTGTTCCAATGACTGTTTGGTCTTTTCGATTTGGGACAAGAGTCCAAAATTGTTTTTTTTTTCAAATTGAAGAAGTCCCCCTTTCATTGCTTCGACCCAAGATTCATCAACTATGGCTTCTTTGATTGATTTTGGCTCTATTTGAGATATCATTGACATATTGTTGTTGATATAATCTTTAAAGAACATTCTTGTTATGATTCCATTAGATGTATTTCATATAATTTGATTTTGTGGATGATCTCCTATGATTTTCCAGCTTATAGGAGGAGTTTGAAACAGAGATTGATTATCAATCTCATTTTTGTGAAGAACAATTTGTTGTTGTTGTCCAAATTGTTCTTCTTCTTCATCATCTATCTTGCTTATATCAAGATCATCAAATTCATCAAATAATATATGCGATATCAAATTAAGATCATCATCTTAATAATTTTTGTTATCAAATTAAATATGTGTTATCCTTTGGAATTGGTTGAGTATCTCCTAAGAAGATTACTTTGTGTGATTTTGCATCAAACTTTCCTAAATTGTCTTTGTTATTTTTTGATGATTTTCCTTATTGATACACAATTTAAAATGTAGCATGAAGTGTTGATGGCTTCAATCCAAAAGTATTTTTCGAAATTTGATTCTTCCAAGATTGTTCTTTCCATTTCTTGGAATGTTCTATTCTTACGTTTAACAACTCCATTTTTTTAGGAGTTCTTGCACATGACAAATTATGAGAAATGCAAGTTCATCAAAAATGATTTTAAAGGAAATGTTTATGAATTCTTGTCCATGATCACTTCTCACAAAAATAATGTTAGAGTCTTTTGCATTTTGTAATTTTTTGCAAAAAGTTTTGAAAGCTTCGAACGCATCATCATTTTAATTTAAAAAGAGTATCCATGTCTATCATGAAAAATCATCAACAATAACAAAATAATATTTCATTCCTCCTGTAAGACCCTTAATTTTAAATCCTAAATTATCTAATTTTAGGGTATTTTGTGTTGAATTTTTTAGGCTTTTAGCCCAATATTAGGTACTTAGTGAGTTAAATGCCAAAAATATATTTTTGGAAATTGGATTAAAATTATTTGTCGGAAAATAATTTATTTACGTTGCAAAGAATTTAATACTGGATAGTTTTGTCAAAAATATCACTCGGATTGCCAAAAAATTTATCTGTCAATTGAGTTGCGACGAGAGTATATGTTATTATCAAAATAGATTGTGATGTGTGGATGAGTTGTTAGATATTTATTGGTTTAGGTTTAATTATTATATATATATATATATATATATATTATATTATATATTAGTATTATAAGTAATATGTATTTATATATGTTAGAAAGGAAGAAGTAAGAAAAACAGAAACCCAAGGCTTGGTGGGTGAGAAAGAAAATAATTTCTCAGCTTCATTCTTCTTCTTGGATTCGAAAACGAAGAAAAGCGGTGTTGGTGATTTCAAAACTGTCAAATGCAAACCTCCATGTTTCTTCTAGAACTAAGTCTAGAGGATGATTCAGTAAAGTTGAAAGCAACCCATCAAGCTGTTGGTTAAATGGCCTCTATCCTTAGGAAGTTATACACAAGATTATTAACCAAATTATTCAATTTGTTCCTAAGTGATGAACTTAATATTAAAACCAACTTGTTTAATATTAATTCCAATTTAACAGTGAAAGATTCAAAAGATTATTCAAAACAAAGATTCAAAACATATGTAATATCAAGATAAAGAGTATAGGGATAGATAAGCATGCACCAGGGATTTTTATACTGGTTCGACTATCGATTCGATAGTCTACATCCAGTCCTAAAATCACTTAATGATTTCAGCCTTTCACTAGAATTGACTTGAGTATGTTTACAGACTTTCCAGCACCTTAATGCCTATCCATCTAACTCAACATCAAACTACAACCAATCTATCTTTAAGAACTACTCGCCAAGCTCTAGCAAGATCAGATTGAGATCTCTTTTAGATGATTCCACACACCCTAAAAGATGACCACCAATTTCACAATATTGGATTTCAACAACACTTTCTTTTACAAAGATTTGTTATTTCAAAAAGAACTAAGACAACTTGATTCAATCACAATTGATTTCTCACACTAAGTATTTGCCAATGATAAATGTGAGTTAGAACAATTTTTCTCAAAGTATATAGCCAATGAAAAACTCTCAGTTTTCTGTGTATTGTTCTGTATATTATGAATTGTTAAAATGAAAATTGTGATTGATTCAACTTATATAGTTTCAGAGAAACTTTAAAAAAATCAATTTCCCAATCGATTTTATTAAGGTGTATTACCAGCTTAATCGATTGCTCAATCGATTATCGCGTTTTGTGTTTTTCTTGAATCTTGAAAATAGAAGAACTAATCGATTTGCTATTCGATTCTTTTAATGCATATATCAGAAACTGGTAGTCAGTTTATATCAGAGTCGATTGACTAATCGATTATCATTGTTTTGTTCAAAATGTAAGATCAAACAATCGATTACTCAGTTGATTCATTTTCATTACATAATCGATTTGGCAATGGGATAAATTCTCCCTGTTACTCAGACATTTACTCTAATCGATTTACTTGTCTCAGTAACTCAGGTATTTAATTAAAATCAATGTGTCAATCAATTATGCAATATGTTTCTGATAAATGATGAACTGATTCATTTATGCAATCGATTACCTAATCGATTAGTAAAATGTTTGTTACTTAAGAAAATTATAACAATCAATTTTCCAATCGATTTCCATAATCACAGAACCTAAGTCTGATGGAAAACATTTTTAGTAATTGATTTGCCAATCGATTTCGTTAATCATAGAACCCAAGCCTACTGAAAAGCATTTTAGTAATTGATTTGCCAATCGATTAACTCAATGAAAGCTTTGTTCTGTAAATCAGAAAATCAATTAACCAATTGATTTACCAATCGATTGTCCAATCGATTTCTCCTACATATACTGCCAACATTCATTCTGATACTTCTCAATTTCAATGTGTCCTTCATTTGCAACTTGATGATTATCCTTTCATTATGACAGGTCAAATGCATTGTATTCACTCCATCACTTTTCCATTTATACAAACCTTAAATTTCTACCTCGAACCTTGATGCATCTTCATTATAGTGATTCCAATAAATCAAGGCTCACTAATTTCCCCCAAACTTTTCCATTTCATGTTCAATTGTTTCCTATCAAACAAACATTTAACTCCTTTGATTGACGAACACAATAATAACTCCCATGACATGCACTCAAGTAATGCCTTTATATCGTTGGCATACCTTTATAATAATAATGTCTGAATTATAGTTGAGATAATTCCTTTCTTGAATCTTTAATTGTCATAAGCTACATCTCTATGTGCTGCTCCAACAAATTTCTTGGCACATTTTCCAAAATTTGGTTCACTTGCTGGATTCTTATTCCTTCTCAACCTTCACCGAGATACAAACTAAAAGAATCCTAACAATCGAACGTCCTAAAGAATTATTTCTCAAACGTTCCTCATAAGCATTTCCTAAGAAATAATTATCTATAATTTCATCTTCATAAATTTTGCAGTAAAATATCTCAAAAATCCACATACCTTTCATTGTTCATCTAGTCACTAAAACACTCAGTTTAAATCTCAACGCTTGATTTCCCAAGACCAACAACTAAATCATAAATCATTCGTTACATCTCTTCTTTTACACTTTCTATCATTTAATAGGATTCTAAAATTTGATCCTCAAAATCTTCAAACACTTCCATCCTTAACATGAATTATTTATCACTTGCCTGCCTCAACTTCTTCAATTATGAAAGTTTTAAGCATTACATTGTCCTCCATCCAACCTTGTGGATTTTAAATCATCAACTAAAAATATCAACCATCTTAGGGTCCCAAATCAAATCTCGAATAATCCTTCTAACCTATCAAAATATTAACATCCTCTTAGTATTTTCCATCCTTTAATAGACTCTCAAAACTTATATTACCATAATCTTGAAGTATTCTCGTACTCGATACTTCAAATTCCACTTAACGGTAACATAGAGTTCAATACATCAAGGCTTAACTCATTATGTTTTTCCGAACATCGCTCACAATGCACACTTACGTGTCTATAGTTTCATCCAATATCACTATCCATACTTACTATCTCCTAAACCACAAAGAGATTTCTCACTTATCAACAAAATATATATTCTCACTCTTGTAATCGTCATGAGATTTATACTTAACAATCTAAGTCACAAATCTAGATTAACTAGAATGCTCCACTTTACCCCTCAAGGTATCGACTATTCCTCAAAGTGTACTTTATCTAACCAAGGTGGTATTTACCCCTAACGTGTAGTGCCCCTTAACTTCAATACAAGCCTCTTAATGGACATCTAAGCACCAAATTCTATTCCAAAAGGAAGCCTTGTCTGCTCAACATTTCCATGATGTTCACATCTCTTTGACAGTTATCAAACTTCCTCCAGTTTCATCCTGAAATCTACCAAAAAAACATCTAATACTTTTCTTAATAAAAGTCTTCCACTTAGATCTGTACTTGAAATCCCTTATTAGTCTAATGTTAATCAATCCATACTCATTATCTTCCAATTAACACCAACACATATCTTCTGTGTCCTTGGGACCATTTCATAAATTCCATGCCGTCATGATTTGCTTCCACTCTGCCTGACAATCCGTCATCTCGAAGATCTTTTCCACTTCTTGAATCCACTAATCAACTTTTTTCTGAGTTCTCATCACACTTGTACTTTCGAGGATGGTAACGAAAAAAATCTTTCAGCAGTTCGTGCACAAATCCTCTTGACTTAATAGCACATATCTCTCTTTCCCTCTTCTCCAGATCCCACAAAGTCTTTGCAGCAGTTCGTGCAACAATAGAACGTCCATGTTATTTGTAGCTTGAACCATTTGATCACCCCTACTGACGTTCATCCTTGCAACGTCGTTCCCTCTTGGAGGTAGTGTTTCCGAAAAACCAACATCAAGAAGAAGTGTTAACACCACTTTGAATAATTCCAAAACTAACTTCCGACTATATCAACACAAAATAACTAACCCTAATCTAACAACTCAGACCAATTACCCCGATGCATGATCAGATAACGACTCTCAACCTATAGGTTGACCTATAATCTATAACAAAAAAACTCCATAGTCCCAAAGAAATCACAACTAAAGCTCTGATACCACAATGTAACACCCCGATTTTTAAAAGTGAGAGTGTATTTTTTTTTTCAAAACAAATTCATAAAACAAAGAAATAAATAAGGAAATACCTTTGGATATATATTTAAGTCATAACCCAACAACAATTAAGTCGACATAATTTACAAGCAGCGGAATAGTTTTTGAAATACGAATCCAAAGTATTTATACATCAAAAAGTGGTACATGGGACCCATCAAAAATAAAATATCATGCTGACAAATATTGGTATAGGTATAGTCTTCCAATTTAAAATACACATAATCCAAAAGAAAGACCTCAAGTCCCTATACGTCAACCTAATATGATCATTCTACAAAAAAACTATACATCCTGAGTGATCTTCACGCGCCCCGCAAGATCCTCTTAATCAGTCAGGTGTTTCCAACTACATTCCCATCCACAGGGTACGAACCGGTAGGATGGTCCTGGTTCTCATCTGAGGGCAAAGCCCAGATTTCCACAATAGTGTAAAGGGTCACCAACCGAAATTAACAATTAACACATAACATTTAAGTTTTTAAATGCACAAAATAACCTTTCCACTTAGCATGCACCTTAAAAGGGTTTCCATATGCTAAACATGCATAAACAAAGTTGAAAATTGAAGTTTTTAACAAAACATCATTGTTGTATTCGAATACAGCATCTTTGTATTCGAATACAAGGCTGTTTCAGCATTCAGCAGCAAAAATAACATGTCTGTATTCGACTACAACAGTCTGTATTCAACTACATAGTAAGTCAGTGGCAAAACAGCATGTCTGTATTCGAATACAGGTTGCTGTACTCGAATACACATCAGACAGCAGCAAAAAAACAGCAAAGTTCAGCATTTTTCAGCTTTTTAAAGGGTTCGAAATCAATCAACACTTACACACAAATCCAAACAACCACACTTAGCAATTATAGCGCAATCACCACGATATCTTGAGTTTCAAAATAGTTTTGCAATCAATCACACTTACACGCAATTCCAAAACATCCACACTTGGCAATTATAACACGATCACCACGACAACTTGAGTTCAAACACTCAATTATAATCTTGAATCAAACACGACTCGTGTGCGAAGCACCCTAATGCAATGCGTATATGCCAAAATGCATGGACTCGGAATTCCAAACCAAAACCCTTCTCGAAGGGCCGTAAATCATAATTGTACTGCCTATCACAGGCCAAAGTACTAAATTACCGAGGTGCCACCTATCACGGGTCTGCACGATTTACTAACAAGAAACGTAAATCGTAAATGTACCGCCTATCACAGGCCAAAGTACTATTTACCAAGGTGCCACCAATCACAGGTCCGCACGATTTACAAAAATAAAGTGCAGTCCATCACAGACCTTACATGACACGACAATCCCCGCAAGGATAAGATGAACCAACAAATCACATGGAATCATCTCGTGGCCCATGGACAAGATGAACCAACAAATCACATGGAATCATCTCGTGGCCCATGGATGAGATAAACCAACAAATCACATGGAATCATCTCAATCACCACTATCACAATGGCCCATCCAGTCACCATGTACTATGAAATGCATGAGCATACACTGACTTTATCATGACAATCGTTAAGTAAATGCACATATTAAAAGACTCCCCATTTTTAATACTCATTTAACTCTAACAATTTTCACGACAATCATTAGGTAAACTTAGCTCTAATGGTTTTCACGACAAACATTAAGTCAACAAAGATATTAAGAGATTCCCCATTCTTAATACTCATTTAACTTAAACGACTTTCACTGCAAACATTAAGTAAACAAAGATACTAAGAGATTCCCCATTCTTAATACTCATTTAACTTAAACGGTTTTCACAACAAACATTAAGTAAACAGAGATATTAAAAGATTCTCTATTTTTACTACTCGTTTACTCTAATGGTTTTCACGACAACATTAAGTAAACGTAGACATTAAGAGATTCCCCATTCTTAATACTCGTTTAACTCTAATGGTTTTCAGATTCCACACAAAACAAACTCAAACATATTATCAAATCTAATCCACATTTCACACCAAATCACATCAATTCATTTTTTCACATAATCCAACCAAACACATCTCAAATTTCATAAGTATTAATTATGAACACGTCGAATACGACGACACAGATCAACACAACCCATCACTTAAAGACAACAAATTTCATTTACTCAAAATCATACATAAATGAGTTAAATTCATTTTCCGCGAAACATGCATCAATATCACCAAAACCCCACATTAGAATTTAACCCATAAAGCATTAAATTCATTTTCCCCAAATCAACACTTCAACCCTAACAAATTTCTTTTCCACACAACCACGAATAAGTCCCTAAATGAAAACTAAAATTTGGAAGGATCCCTTACCTTAACGTTAGCTTTAACGTGCGATTACGGTACCACGAGTAAATCCGGTAAAATCTCCGCTCACAACGTCGCTTCCAAAGTTAGTTCACTAGCACCGTAGCGTGATGGTGAGCAACTTTTCCTTCTATCTCTTCGGGAAACGAAGCTTAGATCTAGATGAAATGTAGCGGTTTGTGTATGACGATTTTGAAATCCCTAACACCGTTTTCGAATCCGAGAAGAAGAAAGAGGACAAAGAGAAGAAGTCGAGTAGCAGGGGAATGTTTTCCTTTCACTCACACTTGGTTTTCTTGAAGCCAAAGAAGGAAGAAAAAAGTGGAAGGAAGGAGGAAGAAGAAGAAGGGCTCGCGAGATTAGAAGAAAACGTGTATTTCTTCCTCTGTTTCATTTATTTCATTTTGCCTTTTTCCTTTCTTTTTCATTTTCCTTTATTTTTCCTTTCCTTCTATTTCCCTCCAACCATATATATATATATATATATTACGTACAATATTACTAATAATAATAATATATACTATATATATATAATAATAATTAAACCTAAACCAATAAATACCTAAATATCTAAATATTTTAGATATTTATGAAAATCATCACTTCTCAAACCCTTTTGATAAAAATATCTACTCTTGTCACAACTCAATTGAAAGATAAATTATCAGCAACGAGTGATATTTTTAACTAAACTGTGCGGTATTAAATTCTTCGTAACATAAATAAATTATTTTCCGACAAATAATTTTAATCTAATTTTCAAAAATATATTTTTGGCATTTAACTCACTAAATACCAAAAATTGGGCTAAAAGCCTAAGAAATTCTACACGAAATACCCTAAAATTGTATATTTCAGGATTTAAAATTTAGGATCTTACATGATCAACCTTTACTGAAATGTATCTCAAGTCAAACTATTTAGATTAAGCAGATAATGCATACATTGTATGTTTGGAAATTATATCAAAATCAATGTCATGGAGGCATATATCCTACAATCTCCCCCTTTTTGATTAAATGACAAACATACAATTTAACTTTGAGTTTTACATTTCAAAACTTAACTTTATAATAACTAATATTTAAAAACTCCCCCTGAATTATAGAATTCATGATTCATTTCAACAGCATAAGCACCAGTTATTGAAATTCATTCAAATTTGGTATCAGAGCAGCACATGTTATCAGAGCACATAAGATAACTTCAAATTTGGTATCAGAGCAATCAGAGCACATATGTATATTACATATTATCAGAGCTTATCAGCACATAAAAAGCACATATTATCAAAGTGTCATATACTATCAAGGATTATAGTATTAGAGAATAGTACAGTATCATAGCACTATCAAATATGTCACATAAGCACAAGTTAAATTCACTCAAATTCTCCCCCTTTGTCATTAAATTCAAAAAGATATTACAAGAGAGAATGATGCAGGAGATATATACTGAAAACACAGAAAAATTACAAAACATCTAAGAAAACAAAATCCTAAACACCTAATCTAGGGTTGTTCCTCATTAAGACTGTTGTATTAGCCTCAGCAAGTGTCTCCTCACCATGAGGTTCAGTACTATCGAGGTTGATAGGGTTTGGTTCTTCAGTTGTTTGTGCGTCAACAACAATCTGTGTGCCTATGTCAGCTATATCTTCAAATGACATCTTGAGACCTAAATGGTCTTGGATGGCATCTACATCCTGAACAAAGAATTGAGAGTTGCTTGGAGTTTCCTATGTGCGGCTTCCACTCTAGCATCGTGAGCAGCCTAGAACTCCATAAATTCTAGCAACATAGCTAAATCCTCATATTGGTTTTCAGCTGGCTCAGGTTGTTCAGCATTTGACTGAGCTCTTGTCCAAATGCCATTGATCCTTTTCAATTGCATCTGGTTAACAATGGACTCACCAAAAATTAGAGTTATTTTTATTGATTCTTCATTGACACATGATATCTTG
Organism: Cicer judaicum; assembly: GCA_037974835.1. Taxonomy (NCBI): domain Eukaryota; kingdom Viridiplantae; phylum Streptophyta; class Magnoliopsida; order Fabales; family Fabaceae; genus Cicer; species Cicer judaicum. The sequence continues at coordinate 4,734,855 of JBBPBS010000206.1, forward strand.
AAGTGTCTTAGAATTTTTGTGATTAGCTAAGGGTAGGGGAGCATCAGCTTTCCTTGTGTTGTTTCCAACATGTTCATCAGCATAATCCATGCCCAGCTCATCTTGAGCTCCTTGTATAGGCCCCACAGAAGAATAATATTCAACTTCTGAACCACAGCATGGTTCCCTGATCTAGGTACTAACATCCTTGTTAGCACATACATCAACATTCGATGCTGGACCTTCATTTGACCGATTGGAAGATATATCTTTTCCAAAAATCCTTCAACCATCAGGTCTTGGATGGTTGTGTGTCTGTCTATTGATGTTTCCCAAGCATCATTAGTAGAGTTAGGATCTGTTCTTCCATCAATAGATTCTCCAAAGAAGGGCAGTCCTGAAAGCTTTGAGAACTCTCTAAATGTCATAGAGATTCTCTTCTCTTTAACTTCAGACTCGAAACCAGTATCTGTGAGTTTGAAGTTTGAGTAGAATGCTCTAATCAACCTTGGATAGATTTCCAAAGAGCAGGAAAGGAAATCTACCAGTCCATGAAATCTTAGATGGTTTTGGAAAGTAAATTCGTTTGCATCAAAATAGGCAATATCCAGAGTTCTTGCCTCTTGGATTTTCCTTTTTAGAAATGAAGGGGAAAGAGCAAAGTCCTCAGCAGGTTTACCTTTGGAAGGTTGAGGTTTCTTTGGCTAAGGGGAAGAAGAGATTTTCTTCTTCTTTTGGGTTGATTCCTTCATTGCATCACCCATCAGTTTTTTAGTTTGAGGAACCTTCCTCTTCTTGGTCTTTGCTTGATCAATGGCAATGGCTTTGCCTTTATCCTTAGCCATGATCTTATGGGTGGGTATTAAGACTCGCTTTGCAGGTGGGGAAGTAGGTGGAGATGGAGTTCTACCACTAGAGGTTGAAGAAGAAGATGGTGATTTCTCACTGGTTTGCTTCACTCTAGCCATTTAAGAAATTTAGAGAGGTTTCAAAGAATCAGAGAAGTAGGGTTTGAGAAGTGTAAAATCCACAGAGAAAGCACAGAGATGTTTGAGAAGTTGTAGAAGTTGAGGGAAAAATGAGTTGAGAAATCGATTTAGGGTTTTAAGTAGTACTGTTCCAAATCGATTTAGTTAAGCATTTGCATACCAGACTTCGATTGCAAAATCGATTGCCCAATCAATTTTGTTACCGTTATTGGAGGGAAATGAAAGGTTTCAGTTATAGTTGCCTCCAACGGCTAGTATTTTTTGCAACAGTCATATTTCATATTGATTCCCAAATCAATTTTCTTAAGTACAATTTCAATGATAAATCGATGTCTAAATCGATTTATATCAATTGAGGAAAACTTCTCATAACAACATCGATTTCCAAATCGACTTACTTGGCTTGCAGGTTTAATAATTTTGACAAAATTGATTACCCAATCAACGCTCGGGTTTGAGTTTGGAAAATTTCTCAAATTTTTGGATTTCTGGGAACAATAATCGATTATGAAATCGATTCTTTAAAATGATTTTCAAACTCTTAATCGATTCACCAATCGATTGGATTGGTGTATACTTCAGCATTTATAGCTACCATAGATCACTAAATCGATTATGAAATCGATTTTGTAATGCTGATTTGAAAATTTGACACAGGATAATCGATGTATAAATTGATTTATCTATTGCAAACTAGTTAGTTTAGAGGAAACATCGATGTCTCAATCGATTGTTCACAGAGATCAAATTTCATTTTGATCTATTATACCCAGTTTCATTCTAGAGTTTTGGTTCCTATTAGATATCTAAAAATTATTTTGACTGCACATAGATGGGATTCCTTAGGATTAGCTTGATATCTTGCACACATGCAGACACTAAACATAATGTCAGGTCTACTAGCTGTAAGATATAATAGAGATCCTATCATGCCTCTAAACATGGTCATATCTACAGATTTTCCCTTCTCATCTTTATCTAAATGACAAGTTTGACTCATGGGTGTATCAATGGATTTAAGTTTATCAAAGCCAAACTTCTTTAAGAGATCATTACAATACTTGGTTTGACTTAGGAAAATACCATTCTTGCTTTGATTGATTTGAAATCCTAAGAAGAAGGTTAATTCTCCCATCATAGACATTTCAAATCTTCCTTTCATCATGTTTTCAAATTCTTTGCAAAGTTTACTATTTGTGGATCCAAAAATTATGTCATCAACATAAATTTGGACAAGCAGAACGTCTTTTCCCTTTTTCTTTATAAAGAGTGTTTTATCAACATTTCCTCTCAAAAAATTTTGCTGCAAGAGGAAATTGCTGAGTTTTTCATACCAAGCTCTTGGAGCTTGTTTCAATCCATAGAGAGCTTTTGTTAGTTTATAAACATGGTTTGGAAAAGTAGGATCCTCAAATCCTGGAGTTTGACTAACATAAACCTCCTCTTGGATATCTCCATTCAGAAAAATACTCTTTGCATCCATTTGATACAATTTAAAATCCATGATACAAGCATAAGCAAGCAGAATCCTAATTGCTTCTAATCTGGCTATAGGTGCATAAGTTTCATCATAATCAATACCCTCCTCCTGGTTGTATCCTTTAGCAACTAGTCTAGCCTTATTTCTAGTTATTACTCCATTCTCATCCATTTTATTCCTAAACACCCATCTAGTTCCAATAATATGTTTGTTTTCTAGTTTAGGAACTAAGATCCAAACTTTGTTTCTCTCAAATTGGTTAAGCTCATCTTGCATGGCAATTATCCAATCATTGTCCAAGAGAGCTTCTTTTATATTTTTAGGTTCTACTTGAGAAACAAATTCTGTGAAATTACAAAAGTGTCTAAGAGATTTTCTAGTAGCAACTTCTTTAGAAATTTCTCCTTTGATGTTGTCAATAAGATGGTTTTTGTTAAATTTCCACTCCTTAGGTAAGTCATCTACCCTTATAGGTTCTATACAATTAATGTCAGTTGGAGGTACTGCTTCATTTGGTTCTTTTGGATCTGATTCTACAATTTCATCAAAAGAATCATCAACTATAAGAGGGGTACTGTTCAAGTTTTTGGTAAACACTTCATCAAATTTTACATGAACAGATTCTTCTATAGTTTTAGTTCTTTTGTTGTAGATCCTATACGCCTTACTAGATTGTGAATATCCTAGAAAAATTCTCTCTTCTGCCTTAGAGTCAAATTTCCCTAGATGTTGTTTTCCATTATTTAGTACAAAACACTTACATCCAAAGACTCTAAAATAAGCAATGTTTGGTTTTCTACCTTTTTTATATTTCATAGGGTGTTTTTCTAAGCATAGGCCTAATAAGAAATCTATTTATTACATGAGTTGATGTGTTTATTTCAACAGCCCAAAAATATGTTGGAAGATTAGAGTTGTTAAGCATTGTTCTAGCAAGTTCTTCTAGAGATCTAATCTTCCTTTCTACAACTCCATTCTGTTGTGGAGTTCTTGGGGCTGAGAAAATATGGTGAATTCCATTTTGATCATAATAATTATTAAAAGATTCATTTTGAAATTCTCCACCATGATCACTCTTAATGGAAATTATTTTCTAATTCTTCTCATTTTGAACTTGATTTGCAAATTTTTTGAAAATTGAGAAGGCATCACTTTTGTGATACAGAAAATAAGTTCATGTATATCTAGAGTAATCATCAACTAAAACATAGCCATACAGATTTCCATCAAAACTTTTTACTTGAGATGGACCAAATAGATCCATGTGAATTAATTGTAGAACCCTATTAGTTTGTACTAAGTCTATTGATGGGAAAGAGGACTTGACCAGTTTACTTTTCTCACAAGAATCACATAATTTATCCTTGGTAAATTTTCTGTTTGGAAGACCTAGCACTAGTTGTTTGCTAATAAGTTTGTTAAGATGATTTATATGTATGTGAGTTATTCTCTTGTGCCACAACCAATTTTTATCAAATTTAGATAACAAACAGCAGACATTATTTGCAGGCAAAGATTCAAGATCAATCATGTATATATTATTTACCCTTTCACCTACCAATTTCATGCTATCATCTTCCTTGTGCTCAAGTGTACAATTATGTGATGTAAAATATACCTGGTATCCTTTATCGCAAAGTTGACTAATGTTAAGCAAGTTGTGTTTCAAACGTTTTACATAGAGAACATCCTTGATTATGGTTGTTGATTCACTCCCTATGTCTCCAGCACCAAGTATTTTACCTTTGTTGTTGTCACCATACTTTACATATCCTCCATCTTTTAAATTTAGAGACAAGAATTTTGATTTGTCTCCAGTCATATGCTTGGAACATCCACTGTCTAGGTACCATGAGTGTGTTTTGGATGTCAAGCATATCTGCAAAACAGAATTCAGACTTTTGTTTTAGGTACCCAATTTAGATTAGGTCCTTGGGGGTTAGTTTCAATCATAGGTTTCTTTATTCTCCAAACTTGTTTCCATCCCTTGTTAGCAAGCTTTTTCAGTTTACAATTAAAAGAAATATGTCCCTTTTTGCAACAAAAATGACATGAAAAAGCAGAGGATGTACTTTAAGTTGGTTTAATGAAACCATCATGAATTTGCTTTGATCTAACAAATTTTTGAGTCTTTTTAGCATTCCTATTTGGTTTATAGCCAATTCCAAAAAATTTATTAGGATTCTTTTGAGCATTCCCATTTGGTCTATAACCAATTCCAAATTTTTCATTGTGATTATTTTAAGCATTCCCATTTGATCTATAACTAATTCCAGATTTTTCATTATGATTCTTTTGATTGCCAAGAAGAACATTCAGGTTGTTTCTACCACTAGTAAATTTTGCTAAATCAAATTGTAGTAATTCAACCTTTCTTTCAAGTTCAATAAAACTAGTGTGTTTATCATGTGCTTCCTTTTACAAAACATGCATTTATGTCTTCAAGCAATTTATGATCTTTTTTAATTTCTTCATACATCATGCACTGTTTTTCTAATATTTTCTTAGTGCAAATCAATTGTTTGACTACCTTAATATGTTCATCATGCAATTCATTGAAAGCATCATGCAACTCTTCATAAGAGGGATTAGAAGTAGTACTTACCTCACTATCTGAATCTGAGTCAGTGTTGGCCATTAGACACAAGTTTGCTTCTTCTTCTTCTTCCGAAGATGCAGAAGATTCTTCAACATTGTCATTTCAAGCTATGTAGGCTCTTTTAGTTCTTGAATATGGTTTATCCTTGCCTTTAGCTTTCACAAACTTGTTTCTATTTTGTAGTTGCAAACATTCAGATTTAATGTGGCCTGTTTTTCCACATTCATATCAGGTGATCACTTTTCTATCATTAGTCTCATTCTTGCTGAAGCTTTTTGTCCTTGAATTGGATGATTTTCTTGATTGGTTTCCTTTCTTTTTCAAAAATTTCTTGAACTTTCTAACCAGCATTCCGATTTCATTTTCTTCATTAGTTGACTGTCAGAATCATCAGTACATGTTTCTGGTTCAGATTTTGCTTTGTGAGCTTGAGCTTTTAGAGAAAGTCCTTTTCTTTTCCGATCATTTTGCTCAGCCTCATTGAACCTGTGCAGCTCCATTTCATGTTCTTTGAGTTTGCCAAAAAGAGTGGCAATGGTCATGCTTCCAAGATTCTTTGATTTAGCTATTGCAGTGACCTTAGGTTGCCATTATCTTGTCAAGCATCTCATCACTTTGTTTATTTGTTGCTCATTGTCAATTACTTTACCTAGAGCATTTAGATTGTTAATGACATGTGTGAACCTTGTCTGCAAGTCATTGATTGACTCATCTTTCTTCATATTGAAGAGTACATATTCATACATCAGAGTGTTGGTTCTGGCCGTCTTAACATCAGTGGTGCCTTCATGAGTTTCTTGGAGTGTATCCCACATTTCTTTGGCAGTTTTGCAATTTGATACCCTGAAAAAATCATAAGCACTTAAAGTAGAAGTTATTATATTTTTGGCTTTTGCATTATAGCCAACTTTTTTCTTATCATCATCAGACCAATCAGATTTGGGTTTCAAGATTAATGATTCACCAGTACCAGCAATTCTAGGCACATAGGGACCATTTTCTACTGCATCTAATATGTCAAGACCACTTGCCTCTAGAAAGATAGGCATTCTTTCTTTACAGTACATATAAGCAGACCCATTAAAAGCAAGGAGTCTAGCTAGAGAGGCACCTTTGCCCAGGAATTCAATAGAGGTCATTTTCTTTTTGAGTAGTCTAAAAGATTAGGCTCTTGATGCCAATTGTTGGTTAAATAGCCTCTATCCTTAGGAAGTTATACACAAGATTATTAACCAAATTATTCAATTTGTTCCTAAGTGATGAACTTAATATTAAAACCAACTTGTTTAATATTAATTCCAATTTAACAGTGAAAAATTGAAAAGATTATTCAAAACAAAGATTCAAAACTCATGTAATATCAAGTTAAAGAGTATAGGGATAGAGAAGCATGCACCAGGGATTTTTATACTGGTTCGACTATCGATTCAATAGTCTACATCCAGTCCTGAAATCATTTAATTATTTCAGCCTTTCACTAGAATTGACTTGAGTATGTTTACAAACTTTCCAGCACCTCAATGCCTATCCATCTAACTCAACATCAAACTACAACTGTGACACCCTAAATCCCAAAATAATATATATAATAATTTATATAATATTCCTATAAAATTTGCAGCGGATAAATAAAATTATATTTTCAAGAAAATAAAATCTTTTGTAACTAGTTTAGGATATCACGTTTCTCAAAGTACACATGCAACAATTCAAATTTTATTACTCAAATAAAACAATTTAATCTCAATGAACTTGATTTAAGTATAATTACTTGATTTAATTCTAAAAACTTACTAGTACTTCTAAGGTTTTCATACAAAAATTTGATTCAAATTAAATAAGTAAAATACAAATTAAAACCCTTATTCCCGGTATCACCTATCAGAGCGGGGTTCCTCCCAAACTTGAACTTCAAGACTCATTAACCTGTAATAACTGCGATTTTGCAAACGCAGGGCCCAGCCAGTCAAACACAAACAACGAAGGAGGTGAGTTTTGAAATCATGTTAATAGTATAATATGAGTAAGAAGAACACGCAAACAATCATAATAGAACCGTATCATAATCACTTTACGATATATCAAAATATTTAATTAAATAGTATCATACTATAACATCCAAGTCACTCAAGTAAAATAATCATCTCATTATAATATGCATCAAATAATCTAATTAATATTACCTTTGAAACACATCAATCACAACAAAACAATCACAAGGAAATGCAATGCTATGCATGAGCTTAGACTCTACTTCACAATGTGGTACCATTCTAACTCTGAAGTACTTGGTTAGGAGGCCATGATACTATGCCACCATCCCGGTGGACGGACAATTCAAATTGGCCCTGTCCTCATAGATCCCCTCAACTCAACCCGAGACACATATACGTGACAGTCGAGGTAAACGTGTGTTGCATGGTAGCTCCCGACATTTGGAGTGCTACCTCCATGTCACTTAGGAATTCCCCACCGGAATACCTCCAAGGTCTAACAATCTTGCCTTAAGGCTCGACAGCAGACCGCCACGATCAGGCTCATTCAGTTGTACTTCCCCATAATCACTAGGCTTGTCAGGCCCTACCTATATGATGACAAAATAATCTTCACTTCACAAATTCACAATATTTATTTTCTCCCCTCGTTAGCTTAGACTACTCCATTATGAGTACCATATTTAAGAATCATCACTATCTCATCAAGTATGGGGTACTTCAATATTTTCATCACAATTTTATAATATCATTAATCATAAATAATCATGATCATCGTATAAACTCATCACAATTTTATAACATCACTATCATCAATAAAAAATCATCATTATCATCACGTAAGCATATATCAAACCTTGCATCCATATTTTATTATCACATCACATAATTTCATCTAAGCAAACATGTACACATAATTTCATTCCACATCCAACATCACAATAATAACAAATATCAACTACCACACAAGTATCGAAAATTAAATCAACCAACACCTTATAAAAATTTCTATTTCACATTTTAATCTCACAATTATCATATTTCAAATTAATCAATTTATCTCTCAAAGGGCTACTGCCGTACGTAGCAAGCCCCGGATGAATCATTGGGAAATACGGTTTTCCCATTCATCTCACAATATATTATACTCATGAATTCAAACGCTCTCTCACCCCTTACCTTATTTCGATGATTTCACCTATGAATATGATTTGATGCCCAAACATTCTTTGCTCTTTGACTCTTTGTCCTTCAACTAATCTAACTCGACAGTTTATGGGTAACGTCAAAAATAAATTATGAGAAGATAATCTAAAAACTAAATTCGAAATTCGGTCAAGGGAAATTACCATAAATCAGAAACCTAATTAGTGGATAATATAGCAACTTTTCACACGGTCGTTTTGGCGTTGGTTTCACTCAAATCGGACTTACGGTGAAGGAGAACGGTGCAAAATAAGGATTTCTGTAAATGGAGAAATCGGGTATTTTAGGGAGAAATTCGGGTTGTTAAAAATCTGAAAAATTGTGTTTAATTGACTAACTAAATATAAGAAACAACATACTCAGATTTGGAAGAAAATTGAGAAATTTTTCTGGAACAGTTATTGATCACCGATGTAAAACGATAGAGTTGTTGTTGTGTTTCCTCTTTGGTTTTACGGCTGCCCTTCCAACTCCCTTCCCTTCTTTTGTTTGTTATATTTTATTAATAATTAGGGTTCATAGAGTCAAACCCATTGGTCTCTTTATTTATATTTTATATTATTATTTTTATTTTGTTAAAATAAAACTAATAATTATTTAATCTCTTTTTTTTAATATCCCTCCAAACACCATTTAGTTTTCCAAACATTACTAATATTTTATTAATTAGAGTAATTAAAATAATTAATATAAAAAACATCTTACTAATAATCAAAACTCTCACATTCAAAATAATCTCCATAGTTATACTTATTTCTCAAAATACTCACATTATAATAATACCATCCTATTAGAAAATAGTCAAAATTATAAAATAAATAAATATAACATCAATATTTTATATTAATTACTAAATCATAATGAATATATATAAAATCACAATACCATAA
>JBBPBS010000206.1:4744436-4801364 GCA_037974835.1 Cicer judaicum
ATATATATATATATATATATATAATCACAATTTCAAAATGAATATATAAAAACAAAGAAAATCAAACACAATATTACTACGATCTCAATATAATTATTTATAGAACAAATAATTAAAATAAGATATATTTAGAAATAATTAAAATAAGAGATTCTTAAAATTGATTAAAATATAAATATGTACACACTTAACATTAATCAAATATATAAGAAAATATGATATTAATAACCAACTCACATATACACTTAAAATCATATAAAATCTTGTTCTTTAAAATATTACACTAAAATACTATTATTTTTAGAAAAATATATAAAATAAAATATTTATTATTTATATTGCTCATTAAATATAAGATCTATCAAACCAGCACATCATAGAAAGCATCCTTATAACAAAAATCACTCACAAAATTTATCAACATATATTCTAAAATAATTTTAACATCAAATTAATTGTTTAAAATCCTATTTAATTAATAAAATAATTTATTTTAAAATTTGGGGTGTTACAACAACCAATCTATCCTTAAGAACTACTCGCCAAGATCTAGCAAGATCAGATTGAGATCTCTTTTAGATGATTCCACACACCCTAAAAGATGACCACCAGTTTCACAATACTGGATTGCAATAACACTTTCTTTTACAAAGATTTTTTCATTCAAAAAGAACTAATACCACGTGATTCAATTACAATTGATTTCTCACACTAAGTATTTGCTAATGATATATGTGAGTTAGAACAATTTTTCTCAAAGTATATACCCAATGAAAAACTCTTAGTTTTCTGTGTATTGTTCTGTATATTATGAATTGTTAAAATGAAAATTGTGATTGATTCAACTTATATAGATTCAAAAAAACTTTAAACAAATCGATTTCCCAATCGATTTTATTAAGGTGTATTACCAGCTTAATCGATTGCCCAATCGATTATCGCGTTTCTTGTTTTTCTTGAATCTTGAAAATAGAAGAAATAATTGATTTGCTAATTGATTCTTTTAATGCATATATCAAAAACTGATACTCAGTTTATATCAGAGTTGATTGACTAATCGATTATCATTATTTTGTTCAAAATGTAAGATCAAACAATCAATTACTTAGTCGATTCATTTTCATTACATAGTCGATTTGGCAATGGGCTAAATTCTCCCTATAACTCAGACATTTACTCCAATCGATTTGCCAATCGATTTACTTGTCTCAATAATTCAGGTATTTAATTAAAATCGATGTGCCAATCGATTATGCAATATGTTTCTGATAAAGGATGAACTGATTCATTTCTGCAATCGATTAGTAAAAATTTTGTTACTTAAGAAAATTATAACAATCAATTTTCCCATCGATTGTTCAATCGATTTCTTTAATCACAGAACCTAAGTCTGATGGAAAACATTTTTAGTAATCGATTTGCCGATCGATTTCGTTAATCACAGAACCCAAGTATGATGAAAAACATTTTAGTAATTGATTAACTCAATGAAAGCTTTGTTCTGTAAATCAGAAAATCGATTAACCAATTGATTTACCAATCGATTGTCCAATCGATTTCTTTAGTCACGGAACACAGGTTTGATTAAAAACATTTAAATAATCAATTTTCTAATCGATTTACTCAGTGAGACCTTTGTTTTGTAACTCAGAACATCGATTACCTAATCGATTTACCAATTGATTTCTTAGTTGATTGATTAATGCACTTATTTTATGATTTCAGTTTTAATTGGGAAATATTAGATGTGTGAAATCACAATGATGAATCTACCTAATAAACACTATGACCACTAGATAAATTTACACATAATCTTCAAGCCTTGTATGATATGATCCATCTTTGCTTGATTGGTTGAGATCCAAGATTTGTCCAAGTGTAGTGTTTGATTCTTTTGCATAATCTTCAAGCCTTATGATATGATCAACCTTTACTGAAATGTATCTCAACTCAAACTATTAGATTAATCAGATAATGCATACATTGTATGTTTGGAAATTATATCAAAATCAATGTCAAGGAGGCATATATCCTACACAAGCATGTGCAAAGTCTAAAATCAGACCATTTATTGTGCTTGCACGAATGAATACATGAAGAAGTCAAGTTAAAGAAAGGCAACAAAATACATGCCAAAAATGGAAGATAACATGTTGAAAGCAGATCTGATCCTCGGACTGGAGGATGACAGTCTTATGTGAGAGGGTAGCTCTCTCTCTTGTCAACATCACCCTCAAAAGTTGAAATCAAACCTAGTCCTTAAAGTTTTTGAAATGGATGTAGCTCACATGGTCAAAGAAACAACCTTGAACTCTTTGATAAAAGAGAATAGACAAGGACATCTTAAGATCAAGTTTCAAGGAAGTAGGTCTGCATGCGCGAGGATGGCCTCTGCCAGTTCAAGAACAAGATGGATGACAGTTCTGTAATTATGATGAAAAGCCGTGGATCTTTTGTAATGAATTTCAACAGTCATCAAAGAGCTTGGACTTCAGACACACAACACAATACCCATCCTCACTTCATACTTTCTTTAATCCTACACTATATCTTTGAAAATCCTTTGAGAAAGTATTTAGAATCAATCACTCTCATATTACTTTATAATTTCCATGTGAGATACACTTGGAAATATTTGAAAATTGATTGTAAGCTTGGTGAAGCTAAAGAATACACATTTTGTAATCATCCTCAGCGTGAGGTTGGTCTGTTTGATCTTTAGTAAAATCTCACAAGGGTGTAAGGACTGGACGTAGCTATCTTTGGGTGAACAAGTATAAAATTGTGTGTGTCTCTCTCATATTCTTCTCTCACCCTTTTGCTCAACTCAAAACTGAAGGTTTGAAAAATCCATCCTCGGACTTACCATCCTCAGCGAGAGGATAGTTTTAAAAACACTTGAAAATTATTTTTAACAACAAAATCCCTATTCAACCCCCCTTCTAGTGATATTTAGCTACATTAGAAGGATCTTATTCAAAAGCCACATTATAAAACTCAATTTTTGTTTTATTTAATTTTTGAAAAACCATATCCAATATATTATACTCAAACATCAAGCATTGCATAGGCTATTCAATATATGCAAAACAACTGGAGAACATGATAAAAAATGGTTTTAAGGATATAAAGAGGTTAATTTGCCGAAAATGATGTTAATTAATGATAAGGATTTGAGTTTCATGAATGAATTAAATAATAATCATGATCAGGATATACCTTTATCAAATAAAAAAAATCACTTAAATAAGACAAGTGGACAATGTGAACATGTGTTGTGGATATTATCAGAACATTCTTCAATCTTGTTTTGGATATTATCATCATTTATGTCTAAATTATGTGTGGCATGCACATTATTCATGCAATACTGGTCTTGGGCATTCTTAAAGAATAATTTTAGTCATTCTAGTGACAAATCAAAAATGTCATACACTCTCAAGGATCTTCTTAACCACTTCGAAATTAATGCTTTATTCCTTTCTTCACATAAGTGTTCATCCAATATGATGATTTCTCCATAGTCAAGTCTATATCGTATTTCATTGTGGTAGTGCCACTCATATTCGCCTAAGAGATGTTTAGATGTTTTGAGTGTGTCATTATACTTCTTGTTTAATGAAACCTGAATATGATTTTGATCTTTAAGAGGCATGTCAACCATTGTAGTTACACTTGCAACAACAACAACAACTTTGATACCATATCCTTCCATAATAGACACAATCTTCCCTTTGTTTATCTTCACTCTTTTAGTGATCTATCTTCACTTAAGGTTCAATGATGAGAAGTATTTGTATATTTTGGAGCTATTCTTCATGCTCATTCATTTATCTTGATTGATGGTTGAAATGAGACAATTCCTCTTTTGTTGTTGAGAGAGTTCCTCCATTAGGATATTAATTCAAGATTGCTCTATTTTGGCTTTATTGATTAATTTTTAGCTATGTTTGAGAAATAGTAGCCACATTGATGTTCTTCAACCATATCATCATAATAGGCATAATTAGTTTTGATTGGATGAAGCATATAAACTGTTTAGAATATTATGTTCTCTTAAGAACGTTTTACTCTTGTGGAGAATGTTCAAGTATGAACCTTTTTGCTTAAATTGATCTATATCTTAGATATTTTGTTTTGTTTTGCCACTCCATGATCAGACTTAGGAGTTTTCATGGATGATATTTGAACATTATCAACTTTGCAATTTATCCAAATTTAATATTATAATTATTTTTCTTGACCATTCTATCTTTCATCATAAAAATAAACATATTCATCAAACATATTTTGCATAATTTTACTATAGTTTGAGTCTTGAGATTTTCTATTCTATAATATTTATACAATGTAGAGTATTCAAAATATATACTTGGATGGCATTTTAAAACAAATTTTTCCATACTTTCTTTATCATGCAAAACATAATAATGACATTAAAAAATGTTAAAGTATGATGTGTTTTGCTTTCTATTTTGAAAAAACGTTCATATGAAGGAATGTTAAAGCTATTTTCTAATAGAACCAAGATTAAAAACATGACAAACAATTTTTATGGCTTCCCCCGAAAATTATTTTCAACACTTGATTCATTTAAAATTATTCTAGCCATTTCTTGTAACTAAATTTTTTAAAACAACTTCATATTGTCGGAAAGTTCTTTGACAAACAAATCAATTGAAATAGCATTTTCATCAAAGAATAATTTGAAGAATGATATTTCAAATTTATTTTGATAATTTGTTATAGAAATGACAATTCTTTTTCAAAAGAATTATAAACATGATTAGGTTGGAAATTTATCTAAGTATAAAACATAAGAAATTTTCTTTAAATTGAAACATAAGGATGTTTTTTTACTTCAGCTGTGTGGGGTTTATAAAAATAACTTTAAAAGCAATTTTACAAAGTTATCTTTCGCATATCAAACATCCTTAATCTATGCAAAATTATTTCAACTAATAATACATGTATGTACCTTTGATCCTTAATCAAGAATTATTTACAAGAAGAAACACTCACAAGAAGATACATTTCTTATTTGCAAAAATAATATGCTTCAGGTTTTGCAAGGACAAAAGAGAAATCCTAAGCTATTCTAAAAATATATACTCAAGATTGGAGAAGAAAATAAGATAACTCCTAAGGACAAAATTTCCTAAGTCATTAGAGTTCATAAGGTTAAGCTCTAGAGAAACAATTGCTCAAAAGAAATATTCTCTAAGTGTTTTCTAGTGTGAGAGTCATTGTTACAATTAGCTTTTTAGAAGTAAACCAATTTGTTTCAAACTCTTGTAACCCAATCCGATAATGGCTTTCCTGTTCCTCAAGCAATTTGTAGGTTTTAAAGTTGTGTTGAGAAAACTTTACTTGTACTCCTAATCTTCTATGACCAAATATGGCATTTTGTATTTTCGAGGACCACGTTGCTATTTCTTAAGTTTCTCTTTTTCGAGATTCAACTTTTCTGTAAGTCTAGCCCTATCAGTCATTTGGGATACATCCCTTAGCTGTTGACTAACCATTTTCTTTAAGACGATCAATTATTAACTATTTGTAATGTATACATTAATATATATATATATATATATATATATATATACACACGTCTATGTAAATTGAATTATATGATTAAAATCAATAATTGTTATATCATTTTTGTTTAAAGAAAAAATATAGGCTAAAGAGAGTTAGAACTTTAAAATAGAATTTAATATTTTCAAATTTAAAAATACAGTACTCACATAATAATTAAATACAATAATGCAAATTAAACATAACTCATAAAGAATAGTGTATTATGATTAAAAATACAAAACTAAAATTTGAATTTAATGGAAATTATATTTATTTTTAATTTTTAACATAATTTAATGCAAATTATACTCATTAAATCAAACATTCTGTCACTCATTTACCTCAATTGGAACTTTCACCAAACATAACAATCTCTACGACAACAACGAATCCAAACAACGTGACGTGCTCACTTCTTTTTCTTTGTAATAGGGGCGAGTAATAATCGAAAAAGGCTAAATAAATATGCAAATATAAACCCATGTAGATCAATTATAATTATTTTAACCTTCTAAGCGATGAGTTCTATTGTAATTAACTCACACAACTGTGAACTCGAGAAAAAACATACAACCTAACAATATCGTCATTTTCCAGTTGAACCTGAACTTAAGGACGATCAATTATTAACTATTTGTAATGTATACTTTAATATGTATTTTAAAATACATATTAAAGTATACTTTAATATATATATATATACACGTCTATGTAAATTGAATTATATGATTAAAATCAATAATTGTTATATCATTTTTATTTAAAGAAAAAATATAGGCTAAAGAGAGTTAGAACTTTAAAATAGAATTTAATATTTTCAAATTTAAAAATACAGTACTCACATAATAATTAAATACAATAATGCAAATTAAACATAACTCAGAAAGAATAGTGTATTATGATTAAAATAAAATTAATATTTTTCAAATAAATAAAACCTTTGGTTATATAATTGAAGCATAGTTTATTTAAAAATACAAAACTAAAATTTGAATTTAATGGAAATTATATTTATTTTTATTTTTTAACATAATTTAGTTTTTAATAAATCGTATACAATCATGTCTATTTATAGAGAGAAGAGATATAAATGTATATCACAATTGTATTAAATAAATAAGTTGAATTTATTTTATTTATCGGACTAAAACTATTGAGATAAAGCAAAGTTTGCCAAATCGAAAATAAATATTAAATACAAAAATTTAACAAACATAATTTGTAATTAGTTATATGTATAAACAAAAATTTACTAAATTTAATCGTATAAAATTGATAATTAAAATTCAAAGTCCTTGGCCCTAAAATCCTAAGGAAAGAAGATGAACTCTAAGGCTTTGTCAGCCATTGAAGAAAGGAGAAAATTGAATGGGAAAATCATAGTGAAGGATCAGAGATGATGAAGACTTGTACTTTATACGAAATTACACACATATTTCTCTAACAATATTTTGACAATAAATTTAGATTTGTTGTTCCACTTTTTCTTAATTGTTTTTTCTATTAAGTAAGCAACAAGTTAAATTAAAATGTTAGTTGCAACCATTTTTAATATCATTAAAACAACACTCATTTTGTCTTAGTATTTTTAATACTATATTTCGTATCCTATCTAAATGATTCAACTTAGATTAATTTCTTACTCAATCATTTTAAAAATATAGTTACACAATAATACAAGTGATAAAAGAGCACGTCTAATATGATTTTCCAGTAGATAATTATATATATATATATATATATTAATATTTATTAAAATACTTTTAAAATTATGAATATTAAACTTAATATATAGGTTGTGTTTCAAGGATGGTCTTCATTATAGATTTATTTGAAAAATTATTATTTTTGATTTGATGCATCATACCCACACATTTGAGAGAGATTTATTTTTTGGCTCGACAATTGAGTTTGAGATGAATGTTTAGCAATTAGTATTTCTTTAAAATAATATAGTAATTAGAAAAATGTAAAATTTAACATATTATTAATTAACATTATAATTTTGACAAATTATTTGATTCCTCGTATAGACCATTAATGATTAATAAAATATTAACTTTATATTTATTAATATAATTTAATGCGTAGATATTTTTTTTTTACATAATACTTTATTTTTCTATTTACACAAAATCTTTAATGAGTGAAATATGATATAACACATTAAATTATAATTCAGTTGATCAAACTTTTAAATATTTTTTTAAAAGTTTAATATCCTACTATGACATTAAAATATAACTAAAATTTTAACATAATAATTCAATGAGTAAAACATAATATATGAATTAGTTGACTTTACATTTTAGAAAATATTCTACTTATTTTTAAATGTGTGTTTATAAACACATATATAATAATTACTCAAATAAACTCAATTGAAAATAATACTCTACAAATAAAATCAATAAGTATTATTATTTTTGAAATTTTAAATCTAATTCACCTGAATAATAATAAATTATAGTCTATATATCTTGCGCAATCCGTGGGACACATTCTAGTTTTTTTTTTTTTTTTTTTTTTTTTTTTTTTTTTGCTTGTCAATTTTTAATTAGTTGTGTCTAGAGGCTGATATTTTAGTGGAGTGACCATCTAAGAAATTTTCACAACAAAGTAAAAACTGAATATTTGATATCTTTGTCAAAAAGTCAATATATCAAATCTCAAACTATTATTTTTTTAGGTCTCTTTTAGTGTCATTGTAAAATATTTTCACTTAGACATCTAATAAAATTTTACCATATATATATATTTGTGTAGTCGGTTACAAAATAATATTATGACATATATAAATTGTGAAAAAGAGAAATACAAAGAGAAATACAATATTTATAAGATATACAAGAAAAATGTCAAAGAGTGAGATGAAAAATGTTGTTATGATTATGGTCATAATTATGGCAATGAATATGTTTATTTGAGCTCTTGCCAATGAAACTTCTTCACTAACAACACCTGCACATGAAAATGCAGATAGTAGAATTGGTGTATTGCTTTGCCTTGGCAAGTGTGGTTTGAAATGTGCATGTGACGTAGGAAATCCTACATCATTTGTAGGTTGCCTTACTACTTGTAGATTAAATTGTCATCAGAACTCATCACAAAATGCACGTGATTGTACTACAAATTGTGCTTAATCGAAGTCCAATAATATTGGTATTGGTATGTTTATTCTTTCTCGCTTTTATATTATATATTGGTATGATTATCAATCTAATACTATAAATTAATACAGTTGACTTAAATCATGATGTTTCTTACATATTGATATTTTATTTTTTCAGATTCACATAACATTAATGGAATCATGAATTCATGTTTGGAAACTTGCAAGGACAAATAATGTATATTACTACATGTCTGTAACACTACAAAAATCAAAAATTGGTTGATCTAATTAACTGTATTATTTCTTTTGTGGCAATAAATAAACTTTTTCTCTCTTTCTTATTATATGTATATGTGTGGGGGATGAGATCAAATGACACTAAGGTGTCAAATTAAACTTTGACGATATATATCTTCTCCATTTAATTATTTTTGATCTCAATGATTACGTTAATCCACTCAAAACTCTTGTGATTCCCTCTCCCTCTTAAACTTTTTCTCAAGTCTGAGCATTAGATCGACACATGTGGCGACTATCTCTGAACACTCTTATTCTCAATCTTGAGCCAATTTTTATGGTGATAATATGAAATAAGAGATGAACAACAAAATATTGAAACCTTTCATGATGTCTCAGTGCTTTGATAGTAATCTTATATCATCCTCAATCTCAGCACAAGAATGACTATGTTTTAATCACTTTTCATTTAACCCAATTTGTAATTGTCTGAAATTCACATATAAGATATTTTGTGATTTGAATTGAAACTTGATTTAATCTTATCTTTATGGAAATAATTGATTTCTTCTTGTTCAACAAAATTTTGAAATGAAAACCAAACCAAATGCAACTTTCTTGATTGAATCTTAGCTCAATTATCAGCGCCTTTGAAATTATATCTACTTTTTTATGTCTATATTTTGCTTTTACATTTTAGCAGCATTAGTGTATGCTTTTAATATTTACAACATTACAAATTGTAGATTAAATTGTAGATTAATCTACTTTTAATATTTACAGCATTAGGTTGTCTTACTACTTGTATATTAAATTGTCATAAGAACTCATCACAAAATGCACTTGATTGTACTACAAATTGTGCTTAATCGAAGTCCAATAATATTGGTATTGGTATGTTTATTCTTTCTCTCATTTATATTATATATTGGTATGATTATCAATCGGTTGACCTAATTAACTGTATTATTACTTTTGTGGCAATAAATAAACTTTTTCTCTCTTTCTTATTATATGTATATGTGTGGGGGATGAGATCAAATGACACTAAGGTGTCAAATTAAACTTTGATGATATATCTTGTCCATTTAATTAGTTTTGATCTCAAATATTACTTTAATCCACTCAAAACTCATGTGTTTCCCTCACCCTCTTAAACTTTTTCTCAAGTCTTAGCATTAGATCGACATATGTGGCGACTATCTTTGAACACTCTTATTCTCAATCTTGAGCCAATTTTTATGGTGATAATATGAAATAAGAGATGAACAACAAAATATTGACACTTTTCATGATGTCTCAGTGCTTTGATAGTAATCTTATATCATCCTCAATCTCAACACAACAATGACT
Organism: Cicer judaicum; assembly: GCA_037974835.1. Classification (NCBI taxonomy): domain Eukaryota; kingdom Viridiplantae; phylum Streptophyta; class Magnoliopsida; order Fabales; family Fabaceae; genus Cicer; species Cicer judaicum. The sequence continues at coordinate 4,754,719 of JBBPBS010000206.1, forward strand.
ATGTCTTGATCTCTTTTCATTTAACCAAATTTGTAATTGTCTGAAATTCACATATTAGATATTTTGTGATTTGTATTGAAACTTGATTTAATCTTAACTTTATGGAAATAATTGATTTCTTCTTGTTCAACAAAATTTTGAAATGAAAACCAAACCAAATGCAACTTACTTGATTGATTCTTAGCTCAATTATCAGCGCCTTTGAAATTATATCTACTTTTTTATGTCTACTTTTTGCTTTTACATTTTAGCAGCATTAGTGTATGCTTTTAATATTTACAACATTAATACAAAGGTTGACAATTGTTTATCCTTCTCATTCATCTCATCAAGTAGATATGGTACACACTTAATTTTTTGGAGGCTTATAGTTTCAATTAAAAAATGACACTAAACATACGTTCATTAAGGTTGTCATTCCATTATGAAAGTTTTATTTTTGCCAAATCATGTTTTCTCTGGGAGTTAATTAACAAGTGAAACAAAAAGGATGACACACAAAAAAGAGCTTAAGCTTCAATAAAAAATAATCGACACTACATGGTGTTATATTCTTAATAATGAAAGAGTAAAAATAACAGAAGGTAAAAAAAGACATGATAAACTATTCATTGAATAGAGACATAGAGGCAAACAACAATTAGGATTTTCAAGAGTGGAATAAGTCACGCATGTGACATCCTAAACCCGAAAATAATATATATAATAATTTTACTATATTATTTTGAAAATAATTCACAATGGATAAATAATACTTTTACTAATTTAATAAAAAATTTGCAATTAATTTAGGATATTACATTTCTCAAAGTACATGTCGGTCACTTTAAACTAAATTTCTCAAATAAAATGGTGAAATATCAATATACTAGACTATAATTTCTAGATTTAAGTCCATAAACTAATACTACCACTAAAATTTATCTAATTAAATGAGTAAAATAGAAATTTTAAATCTTATTTCGGGTATCACATATCATAGCTAAGTTCTTCCAAACTTAAACTTTAAGAATCTCTAACCTGTAATAACCGTAATTTTGCAAATGCAAGGCTAAGCTAGTCAAACACAAATAACGAATGGTAGTAATTAAATTTGCACAACATTCTCTCACCCATTTACCTCAATTGGAACTTTCACCAAACATAACAATCTCTACGACAACAACGAATCCAAACAACTTGACGTGCTCACTTCTTTTTCTTTGTAATAGGGGCGAGTAATAACCGAAAAAGGCTAAATAAATATGCAAATATAAACCCATGTAGATCAATTATAATTATTTTAACCTTCTAAGCAATGATAAGTTCTATTGTAATTAACTCACACAACTGTGAACTCGAGAAAAAAAATACAACCTAACAATATCGTCATTTTCCAGTTGAGCCTGATGTAACTCCCCGTTTTTTCAAAGCGAGGGTGTATTTTTTTTTTTTTAAAGAAATTAAAATACAACAGAGAAATAAATAAGGTAAAACCTTTGGATAAATAATTAAGTCATTAAAATTTACAAGCAGCGGAAAAGTTTTTCAAAATATAAATCCAAAGCATGTCCTGATGTCAACAATAGTACAGGTACCTCCTTTCAACTTAACATAAAGGTAGCCCAAAAGAAAGACATATGTGTCCTGAGTGACAACCTAGTCTGATCATTCTATACATAACAAAAAACTATACGCCTTGAGAAATCTCCACGCGCCCCGTGAGATTCTCCTAACGTAGCTCCAATCAAGCACTCCCATCCACATTCCCATCCGGAGGGTACGAACTGGTGGGATCATCCTGACTCTCATCTGAGGGCAAATCCCAGATTTCCACAATAGTTGTAAAGGGTCACCAACCGAAATTAACAGTTAACACATAACATTTATGTTTTTAAATGCACAAAATACCTTTTCAACTTAGCATGCACCTTAAAAGGATTTTCCATATGCTAAAAGTTCATACAATGCTTGCCAAATGTAAATGAAATGAAATAGAGTTCTCAATCCATCAAGTAATACACAACTGAACAAAACATTGATAAATTAATTGAGCAATCGATTATCTAACTCAAAATAAGAATTTCCACTAAGCCAATCGATTGGGAAATCGATTGCTTGAAGGTTGTTTTGAAAAATCTGAACTCTGGGCTTAAGTCAATCGACAATTGATTGGGCAATTGATTGACAGCATAGCTGAGCCACTGACTTACTGCCAATCGATTGGGCAATTGATTGACAGCATAGCTGAGCCAGTGACTTAATGCCAATCGATTGAGCAATTGATTGACAGCATAGTTGAGCCACTTACTTAGTGCCAATCGATTGGGCAATTGATTGACAGCATAGATGAGCCACTAACTTAATGCCAATCGATTGGGCAATTGATTGACAGCATAGTTGAGCCACTGACTTAATGCCAATCGATTGGGCAATTGATTGGGCAATCGATTTCCCTTCCTATTCTTTCAAAAATACATAAACTAATTCAATCACATTCATATACAACTCCAAATCTTAACACTTAGCAATTCCCACACAATCACCACGACAAGTTGGGTTTTTGAAATAGTTTTGCAATCAAACTTGCTATCACACAATTCCAAAACATAACTCTTAGTAAAATCAACACAATCACAATGACATCTCAAGTTCAAATACTCAATAATAAACTTGAATCAACACACTTACACATAATTTCAAAACATACGGCTTAACGATTACAACACAATACCCACACAGACAAGATGAACCATCAAATCACATGGCACCACCTTGACGCGACAATCCCATCACAGACAAGATGAACCAACAAATCACATGGCGTCACCTTGACTTGACAATCCCAACAAGGACAAGATGAACCAACAAATCACATGGCATCACCTTGACTCGACAATCCCAACACAGACAACATGAACCAACAAATCACATTTTAACAGGGTGTAGTCTCTCACGGACAAACACCTGTGCAGTCTCTCACGGACAAACACAATTCACCAGCATGTAGTCTCTCATGGACAAACACTTGTGCAGTCTCTCACGGACAAACACCTGTGCAGTCTCTCACGGACAAACACAATTCACCAGCGTGTAGTCTCTCACGGACAAACACCTGTGCAGCCTCACACGGAAAAACACAATTCACCAAGAAACGTAAGTCGTAAACGTACCACCTATCACGGGTCAGCATTGTTTACCGAGGCGCCACCTATCACGGGTCAGCACAACTTACCAAACGTAAATAGTAAACGCACCACCTATCACGGGTCAGTACAGTTTACCGAGGTGCCACCTATCACGGGTCAGCATGATTTACCACAACAAACAATAAGTAACCAAGACATTAAGAGATTCCCCATTCTTAACGCCTAGTTAACTTAAACAATTTTCAAAACAACATTAAGTAACCAAGACATTAAGAGATTCCCCATTCTTAATGCCCAGTTAACTTAAACGATTTTCAAAACAACATTAAGTAACCAAGACATTAAGAGATTCTCCATTCTTAAAGCCCAGTTAACTTAAACGAATTTCAAAACAACATTAAGTAAATGAGTCATTAAGAGATTCCCCATTCTTAATACTTGTTTAACTTAAAAGATTTTCAAAACAAATATTAAGTAAACGAGACATTAAGAGATTCCCCATTCTTAATTCTCATTTAACTTAAACGATTTTGACAAACAAACACACATTAAGTAAACAAGACATTAAGAGATTCCCCATTCTTAATACTCGTTTAACTTAATGGTTTTCAAATTCCACACAAAACAAACTCAAACATACTTTCATATTCAATCCATAATTCACACCAAAACACATCAATCAACAAACGTCAAGGAAGATTTGTGTTTGACGGTTTTGAAATCCCTAAATCGTTTTTCTTCGTTTTCGGATCATAGAGGAAGAGTGAAGTTGAGAAGTCCTTGTCCTATCACCCACTATCACTTTTCGAACTCAAAGGAAGCAAGAGCAACGAAAATGGATGAAGATGGAGGAAGGAAGAAAGTGAACACGCGAGGCAGCAGGGGAGGAAGAAGATGGAAAATTTTTGCTTTTCTCTCCTTTCTCTTTCTTTCCTTTGTTTTTCCTTTTTCCCTTTTTCTTTCCTTCCCATTTCTTTATATATAAACACACACACACACATATATATATATATATTAATAATAATTAACAAATATCTCCAAATCTTTAGATATTTATTAAATTACCCTTTCACCCATAACGCATTAAACTCTTCGCAAAAGATTCACCGCAGTAAATTTAATTTATTTATCGACGAGTAATTCTAATCAGGCATCAAAATATCTTTTTGGTCATATAAACTCCAAAATGTTAATAACTTTGGCTAAAAAGCCTCCGAGTTCAAAACCAAAAATACACCAAATTACATAGAGTACACTTTAAAATTATGGGTCTTACATTACTACCCCCCTAAAATTAGTTTCGTCCTCGAAACTATGCGTCGATAAATAACTCTAGGTGTTGTTCTCTCATCTTGCTCTCCAGTTCCCAGGTCGCGTCTCCAGTAATTGGGTTCCAAATCACTTTATCCACGAAACATCCTTGATCCTCAATCGCTTAATCTTTATGTCATCAATTCTCACAGGTGGTACTTCAAACGAAAAGTTATCCTTTAGCTGGATTGTGTCTGGTTCGATCATATGAAATGGATCTGCAAGATATTTCCTCAATTGCGAGACATGAAACACATCATGGATATTGGACAGTATCGTAGGCAATGCAATTCAATAAGCAACGGGCCCAATTCGTGCAGAAATCTGATATGGTCCAATGAATTTCGGAGTCAATTTCTTCGATTTCAATGCTCTACCAACTCCAGGGACTGATTCGTCCTTTCAGTCTGTCCTTCCGTTTGTGGATGGTAAGCTGAACTCAATCGGAGTTTCGTTCCAAACGCTTCGTGCAATGCTCCCCAAAAATGTGATGTGAACTTCAGATCACGGTCTCACAATTTCGACAATGTAATCTCACAATTTCGACAATGTAGACCTCTGTTAGCTGATCTACCTTATAGGTGGTCTTTACTGGCAAAAGTGTGCGGATTTAGTCAGTCGATCCACTATCACCCATATAGAATTATTCTTTCTCCTTGTTTTTGGCAATCCAGTTATAAAGTCCATGGAAATGTTGTCCCACTTTCACTCAGATATATTTACAGGTTGCAACACCCCAGCAGGTCGCTGATGTTCCATCTGGTACGGATCATCCATCTAGTACCAAACTTAAACACTAAGTCTGACACCGACACATTGAGTACAATATATCATTACCTAATGATAGGACTTCCAATCCATTCCAATTGTAGCAAGTAGGACTGTTAAAGGTACAAGCATAAGCATAATGTCCCTCTTCTCCACATCGGAAACATCGTATCCCTTGTCCCACTTGTCTCCCAAAGCCTTGGTTCCCTGGGTTATTCTGTCCCCCGTTGTTATCATGTGGTCGATTATAAGGTTTAGCAACTTGTATTCCCTTGTTCTGATACTTCACCCGACTAGGTCCTCCTGAGTTAAAATTCCCTCCTCGGCTAGCTCTCTTATTCTTCATATCCTCAACTTCTCTACATTTTTCCACAAGAACATGGAAACGTTGAATTCCCAAGGGTAAGATAGAGTCTTGAATCTCATACTTTAGTCCGTCTTGGAAACGATGACACAAGAATGGCTCGTCAATCTCTTCACGGAAAAATCTGAAATGCCTTGATAGTGATTCAAACTTAGCAGCGTATTTGCCCATGGTCATGTTCCCCTGATGCAGTCTCAAGAAATCATTACCCAGTCTAGTCCTGGTACTCATCGGGAAGTATTTGTCTAAAAACTTCCTTTTGAAAGATTCCCAGTTCACCTATTCGTTAGCTGATCTCATCAACAATCGTGTTCTCCTCCACCAGTACTCGACATCTCCCAGTAGCATATACGTGGCATAGTTGACCTTCACTCCCGCCTGACAGTTAATCATTTCGAAGATCTTCTCCACTTCTTGGATCCATTAATCTGCTTTCTCTGAATTCTCATGCCCCTCAAACTTGGGAGGATTGTAACGACGAAAGTCTTTTAATCCTCTTGACTCTGCAGCACGGATCTCTCTTTCCCTCTTTTCGAGATCACATTGAGTCTTGGCAGCAGTCTGTGCAGCAACAGAAACAACCATGTTATTCATAGCCTCCGCCATTCGATCACCCCTATTGGCATTGGCTCTCGTAACGTCATTCCTCCTTGGCAGCATGGTTTCCCTATAAAACCATCATCAAGTAGAGTCTTAACACTACTTCAATAATTCCAAGAATAACTTCCGACCACATCAGCACATAATAATTATTATGAACATGACAACTCAACCCACCTAAACCGACACATGATCAGACAACAACTCTGTAACACCCCGTTTTTCAAAGCGAGGGTGTATTTTTTTTTTTAAAGAAATTAAAATACAACACATAATTAAATAAGGTAGAACCCTTGGATAAATAATTGAGTCGTTATAATTTACAAACAGCGGAAAAGTTTTCTTTTTCAAAATAGAAATCCAAAGCATGTCCTGATGCCAACATTAGTACATGTACCTCCTTTCAATATAAAATAAAAGTAGCCCAAAAGGAAGACATATGTGTCTTGAGTGACAACCTAGTCTGATCATTCTATACATAACAAACAAACAAAAAACTATACGCCTTGAGTAATCTCTACGCGCCCTGTGAGATCCTCCTAACGTAGTTCCAATCAAGCATTCCCATCCACATTCCCATCCGTAGGGTACGAACCAGTAGGACCGCCCTGACTCTCATCTAAGGGCAAAGCCCAGATTTCCACAAAAGTTGTAAAGGGTCACCAACTGAAATTAACAGTTAACAAATAACATATAAGTTTTTAAATGCACAAAATACCCCTTTCAACTTAGCATGCATCTTAAAAGGTTTTCCATATGCTAAAAGTTCATACAATGCTTGCCAAATGATAATGAAATCAAAATAAAGTTCTCAATGCATCAAGTAATACATATATGACCAATACAATGATAATCAATTGAGGAATCCATCATCTAACACAAAATAAGATTTCCTACTGTGCCAATCGATTGGGCAAATTGATTTCTTGAAAATTTTTAGTAAAAATTGAACCCCAGACTTGCCTCAATCGATTGGGGCAATCGATTCCGAGAAGGATTGAGCCCCTGTATTGTCCAATCAATTGGGTAAATCGATTTCGTGCAAGACACAGCCCTTGTATTGGATCCAATCGATTGGGCAAATCGATTTTGAGGAAGACAAAGCCCCTGTGTTGAATCCAATCGATTGGGGAAATCGATTTTGAGAAAGACAAAGCCCCTGTGTTGAATCCAATCGATTAGGCAAATCGATTTTGAGAAAGACAAAGCCCCTGTAACTCATCAAATCGATTGGGTAAATCGATTTCCCTGTGTATTCTTTCAAAAATTCATAAACCAACTCAATCACAATGTGAATCAAAACACACCTACACATAATTTCAAACCATAACAGTTAGCAAAATCAACACAATCATACTTTGAATCAAAACACACTTACACATAATTTCAAACCATAACACTTAGCAAAATTAACACAATCATAATTTGAATCAACCACGACTCGTGTGCCAAGCACCCTAATGCAATGCGTATATGCCAAAATGCATGGACTCGGAATTCCAAACCAAAACCCTCCTCGAAGGGCCGTAAATCATAATTGTACCGCCTATCGCAGGCCAAGGTACCAATTACCGAGGTGCCACCTATCACGGGTCAGCACGATTTACTAAAAAGCGTAAATCGTAAACGTACCACCTATCACGGGTCAGTACTGTTTACCGAGGTGCCACCTATCACGGGTCAGCACGATTTACTAAAAGAAAAAGCGTAAGTCCTAAAGGTACCGCCTATCACAGGCCAAAGTACTATTTACCAAGGTGCCACCTATCACGGAACAGCACAACCTACCAAAAAGTAAATCGTAAACGTATCACCTATCACGGGTCAATACTGTTTACCGAGGTGCCACCTATCACGGGTCAGCACAATTTACCAGAATGAAATGCATGAACATACATTGACTCCATCCACAAGAATCGTTAAGTAAATGCAGATATTAAAAGATTCCCCATTTTCAATACTCATTTAACTTAAACGATTTTCAAAACAACATTAAGTAATCAAGACATTAAGAGATTCCCCATTCTTAACGCCCAATTAACTTAAACTATTTCAAAACAAACATTAAGCAAATGAGACATTAAGAGATTCCCCATTCTTAATACTCATTTAACTTAAACGATTTTCCAAAACAAACATTAAGTAAACAAGACATTAAGAGATTCCTCATTCTTAATTCTCATTTAACTTAACCGATTTTCACAACAACATTAAGTAACCGAGACATTAAGAGATTCCCCATTCCTAACGCCCAGTTAACTTAAACGATTTTCACAAACACACATTAAGTAAACAAGACATTAAGAGATTCCCCATTCTTAATACTCGTTTAACTTAATGGTTTTCAAATTCCACACAGAACAATATCAAACATACTTTCACATTCAATCCATAATTTGCACCAAATCATTTTCCAGACAAAACCACACAAACACATCTCAAGTTTCATCAGTATCAATTAAGAACACGTCAACAAACAACGAACTTGAATCAACATAATCTACCACTCAAACACACAAGTTTCATTCATTCAAAATCATACATAAATGAGCTTAAATTCATTTTCCACGATACATTCATCAAGATAACCAAAACCTAACTCTCAAATTTTACCCATAAAGCCTTAGATATATTTTCCCCAAATCAATACTCCAACCCTAACAAAATTCATTTTCATACAACCACAGATAAGGCCCTAAATGCAAACTAAAAGTTTGGAAGGAGCCCTTACCTTAACGTTAGCTTTAACGTCGATTTACGGCACCACAATCAATTCCGGTAAAAACTTTGCTCGCGACGACGCTTCCAAAGTTAGCTCACTAGCACCGTAGTGTAGTGGTGAGCAACTTTCCCTTCTATCCCTTCGCGAAACGAAGCTTGGGTCCAGAAGAAACAGCGAGGTTTGTGTTTGATGGTTTTGAAATCCCTAAACCGTTTTTCTTCATTTTCGAATCAAAGAGGAAGAGTGAAGTTGAGAAATCCTTGCCCTATCACCCACTATCGATTTTCGAATCCAAAGGAAAGAAAAGGAAGCAAAAACGAGCAACAATGGAGGAAGGGAGTGTTACGCGCGCGCGAGGAAGAAGAAGAGCTTTTTCTTTTCTGTTTTTCTTTCTCTTTCCTTTGTTTTTCCTTTCTTTGTTTTTCCTTTCCTCCTATTTCCCTCCAACCATATATATATCAATAAATTAATATATTAAATATAATTAACAAATATCTCAAAATATCTAGATATTTGTTAAATTACCATTTCGCCCATAACTTTCTAAACCACTTTTGTTAAAAATATCTTCTCTCGTCGTGACTCAATTGACAGATGAAGTTTTCAGTAGTTAATGTAATTTTAATCGAACTTCAAAATATCTTTTTGATCATATAAACTCCAAAATATTAATAATTTTGGCTAAAAAGCCTCCGAGTTCAATACCAACAGTACATTAATATACATAAAAGTACACATTAAAATTATGGGTCTTACATTACTACCCCCCTAAAATTAGTTTCGTCCTCGAAACTATGCGTCGATAAATAACTCTGGGTGTTGTTCTCTCATCTTGCTCTCCAGTTCCCAAGTCGCGTCTCCAGTAATTGGGTTCCAAATCACTTTAACCAGCGAAACATCCTTGGTCCTCAATCGCTTAATCTTTCTGTCATCAATCCTCACAGGTGGTACTTCAAACGACAAGTTATCCTTTAGCTGGATTGTGTCTGGTTCAATCACATGAGATGGATCCGCAAGATATTTCCTCAATTGTGACACATGAAACACGTCATGAATATTGGATAGTATCGGAGGCAATGCAATCCGATAAGCAACAGGCCCAATTCGTGCAGAAATCTGATATGGCCCAATGAATTTCGGAGTCAACTTCTTCGACTTCAATGCTCTACCAACTCCAGTAGTAGGTGTGACTCATAGAAACACATGGTCACCCTGTTCAAATTCTAACAGTCTGCGACGCTTGTCTGCATAACTCTTCTGACGATCTTGTGAAGTCTTCATTTTCTCCTTGATCTTCCTTACCTTAGCTGTAGTCTGTTGCACCATCTTTGTCCCTACAATCATATTTTCGCCATCCTTATACCAACACAAGGGCGTTTGACACTTGCGCCCATATAAGGCCTCATATGGTGCCATTCTAATACTTGCGTGGAAACTATTGTTGTAGGTGAACTCAATCAACGGAAGTACATCATCCCAACTTCCTCTATCATCTAATACACAGGCTCTCAACAGATCTTCCAAGGACTGATTTGTCCTTTCAATCTGTCCGTCCGTTTGTGGATGGTAAGCTGAACTCAATCGTAGTTTCATTCCCAACGCTTCGTGCAATGCTCCCAGATCCTCAATGCAAAAACAACTGCCGCAAGCTCCAAATCATGAGTAGGATAGTTCCTCTCATGATTCTTTAATTGCCTTGAGGCATAAGCCACAGTTTTTTTGTGCTGTATCAGAACACATCCCAACCCTTGGTGAGATGCATCACAATAAACTTCATAGGGTTCATCTGATTGCGGTAACACCAAGACTGGTGACGTCGTCAATTTTCTCTTTAGTAATTGAAAATTTTCCTCACACTTCTCCGTCCATGTGAACGGTTGATCTTTTCTGGTAAGTTGTGTCAATGGAGTCACAATCTTAGCAAAACCTTCAATAAACCTCCTGTAGTACCCTGCCAGTCCAACAAAACTTCATATGTTAGTGACAATCTGAGGCTGTTTCCAAGAAAGAACCGCCTCGATCTTAGCCGGATCTACTGCGATTCCTTCCTTGGTTATCACATGTCCTAAGAAGTTCACTTTCTCTAGCCAAAATTCACACTTTGACAGATTGGCATACAATTGCTTCTCGCGTAAAATCTCAAGAACTTGACGCAAATGTTCTCTATGCTCCTCTTTAGTTCTTGAATAAATCAATATATCATCAATGAACACCACAACAAATTTATCAAGGAATGGATTAAAGATTCTGTTCATGTAGTCCATGAAAATTGCTGGTGCATTGGTAACTCCAAACGGCATCACGAGATATTCATAATGTCCGTAACGGGTTCTGAAAGCATTTTTCTGAATATCTCCTTCTCTTACTCGAATCTGATGGTAACCCGACTTCAGGTCAATTTTCGAAAATACCGCGGCCCCCCTTAATTGATCCATTAAATCATCAATGCGTGGCAAAGGATAACGATTCTTAATAGTTTCCTTATTAAGCTGTCTGTAATCCACACATAACCGCGAGCTTCCGTCTTTCTTCTTAACTAGTAAAACAGGAGCTCCCCATGGCGATACACTTGGTCTAATAAATTTCTTCTTCAACAAATCTTCAATTTGGCCCTTGAGCTCATTTAATTCCGATGGTGACATTCGGTATGGCGCAATCGAAATTGGTCCCGTTCCTGGGTGCAAATCAATGAAAAACTCCACTTCTCTTACCAGTGGCAATCCTGGAATTTCGGTGGGGAATACATCCCGGTACTCATTGACAAGAGTCACATCTTCTATGTTCACATGTATCCTTGCCTCCACATTAGCCAGAGACAAAAACTCATGAGTCCCTTCACTTAGCGACACTTGGAGTTTGTTAGCGGCTAAATACTTAACAACTCCTAGTTCGAGGAAAAGAACCAATTTACGAGCACAATCTAAGATCACATAATGATAAGACATCCAATCCATACCGAGAATGACCTCGAGTGATTGTAGAGGTAAACAAATCAAATTAACCAAGAAATCCCTATTCTGAATAGTCATTTGACAATGTAAACATGCAGAATTTACGGTCAAAGTCTTAGCAGGTGTGGACACAACCAAATCAAAAGGTAAAGCAGATACAGATAACTTCAACCGATTCACACAATCCATAGCAATGAAGGAATGGGTTGCCCCCAAATCAAAAAGTGCATTTAGAGTGTTACCTGCAATCTCACAGTCACGTTGAATCAGATTGCCAGATGGATTCCCCTCTTCAGCACTCACACAATAAATGCGTCCTCTAGCAGTAGGACGAGTAGCCCTAGCTACATTCACAACTGGTTCCACCTTTGGAGCCGTGCAATCCCTTGCCACGTGCCCTGGCTTCCGAAAATTGTAGCAGGTGAGGACATTAGAGGTACAAGTACTAGCATAATGTCCCTCTTTCCCACATTGGAAACATTGAAGCATTTGTCCCAATTGTCTTCCAAAATTCTGGTTTCCCGAGCGATTCTGTCCACTGTTGTTATTTTGTGGTCGGTTATTGGGTTTAGCAACTTGTTTCCACTTGTTGTTCTGATAATTCACCCGACTGGGCCCCCCAGCACTAAAATTTCCTCCTCGGCTAGCCCTCTTATTCTTCATATCCTCAACTTCCCTACATTTTTCCACAAGGACTTGGAAACGTTGAATTCCCAAGGGCAAGACGGAGTCTTGAATCTCATACTTTAGTCCGTCTTGGAAACGATGACACATGAACGGTTCATTAATCTGTTCACGGAAAAACCTAAAGTGTCTTGATAGGGATTCAAACTTAGCGGCATATTCACCCACGATCATGTTTCCCTGCTGCAGTTTCAGGAAATCATCACCCAGTTTAGTCCTGGTGCTCATCGGGAAGTATTTGTCTAAAAACATCCTTTTGAACGATTCCCAATTCACCTCCTTGTGGGCCAACCTCATCAACAAACTTGTACTCCTTCACCAGTACTCCGCATCCCCTAATAGCATATAAGTGTCATAGTTGACCTTCACTGCCGCCTGACAGTTAATCATTTTGAAGATCTTCTCTACTTCTTAGATCCACTGATCCGCTTTCTCCGAATTCTCATCCCCCTTAAACTTGGGAGGATTGTAACGACGGAAATCTTGCAAACCTCTTGACTCTGCAGCACAGATCTCTCTTTCCCTCTTTTCGAGATCACGTTGAGTCTTAGCAGCAGTGTGTGCAACAACAGTAGCAGCCATGTTATTCATAGCCTCCGCCATTCGATCATTCCTGTTAGCATTGGCTCTCGAAGCGTCATCCCTTCTTGGCGGCATGGTTTCCCTATAAAACCATCATCAAGTAGAATCTTAACAGTACTTCAAATAATTCTAAAATTAGCTTCCGACCACATCAACACATAAAAATTATTTCGGACTTGACCACTCAAACCACCTAAACCAACGCATGATCAGACGACAACTCCCAACCTATAGGTTGACCTACAATCTATAACCAAAGGTTCCACAGCTCCCAAAGAAAACCAAACCAAAGCTCTGATACCACAAATGTAAAACCCCATTTTTCAAATCGAGGGTGTATTTTTTTTTTTTAAAGAAATTAAAATACAACACATAATTAAATAAGGTAGAACCCTTGGATAAATAATTGAGTCGTTATAATTTACAAACAGTGGAAAAGTTTTCTTTTTCAAAATATAAATCGAAAGCATGTCCTGATGCCAACATTAGTACATGTACCTCCTTCCAATATAAAATAAAAGTAGCCCAAAAGGAAGACATATGTGTCTTGAGTGACAACCTAGTCTGATCATTCTATACATAACAAACAAAAAAAAAAAACTATACGCCACGAGTAATCTCTACGCGCCCCGTGAGATCCTCCTAACGTAGCTCCAATCAAGCATTCCCATCCACATTCCCATCCGTAGGGTACGAACCAGTAGGATCGCCCTGACTCTCATCTGAGGGCAAAGCCCAGATTTCCACAAAAGTTGTAAAGGGTCACCAACTGAAATTAACAGTTAACAAATAACATATAAGTTTTCAAATGCACAAAATACCCCTTTCAACTTAGCATGCATCTTAAAAGGTTTTCCATATGCTAAAAGTTCATACAATGCTTGCCAAATGATAATGAAATCAAAATAAAGTTCTCAATCCATCAAGTAATACATATCTGACCAATACAATAATAATCAATTGAGGAATCCATCATCTAACACAAAATAAGATTTCGTATTGTGCTAATCGATTGGGCACAGTAGGAAATCTTCAATATATATTGAACATATATTGAAGAACTATAAAATTCTTCAATTAAATAATTTGTGTGTATTACTATTTTTCAAGAGAAGTTGGCAAATTGAGAAAATGAATCTGTAACACCCCGTTTTTCAAAGCGAGGGTGTATTTTTTTTTTTTTAAAAAAAAGAAATTAAAATACAACAGAGAAATAAATAAGGTAAAACCTTTGGATAAATAATTAAGTCATTAAAATTTACAAGCAACGGAAAAGTTTTTCAAAATATAAATCCAAAGCATGTCCTGATGACAACAATAGTACAGGTACATCCTTTCAACTTAACATAAAGGTAGCCCAAAAGAAAGACATATGTGTCCTGAGTGACAACCTAGTCTGATCATTCTATACATAACAAAAAACTATACGCCTTGAGTAATCTCCACGCGCCTCGTGAGATTCTCCTAACGTAGCTCCACTCAAGCACTCTCATCCACATTCCCGTTCGGAGGGTACGAACCGGTGGGATCATCCTGACTCTCATCTGAGGGCAAAGCCCAGATTTCCACAATAGTTGTAAAGGGTCACCAACCGAAAATAACAGTTAACACATAACATTTATGTTTTTAAATGCACAAAATACCTTTTCAACTTAGCACGCACCTTAAAAGGATTTTCCATATGCTAAAAGTTCATACAATGCTTGCCAAATGTAAATGAAATCAAATAGAGTTCTCAATCCATCAAGTAATACACAACTGAACAAAACATTGATAAATTATTTGAGCAATCGATTATCTAACTCAAAATAAGAATTTCCACTAAGCCAATCGATTGGGAAATCGATTGCTTGAAGGTTATTTTGAAAAATCTAAACTCTGGGCTTAACTCAATCGACAATTGATTGGGCAATTGATTGACAGCATAGCTGAGCCACTGACTTACTGCCAATCGATTGGGCAATTGATTGACAGCATAGCTGAGCCACTGACTTAATGTCAATCGATTGGGCAATTGATTGACAGCATAGCTGAGCCACTGACTTACTGCCAATCGATTGGGCAATTGATTGACAGCATAGCTGAGCCACTGACTTAATGCCAATTGATTGGGCAATTGATTGGGCAATTGATTGACAGCATAGCCGAGCCACTGACTTAAAGCCAATCAATTGGGCAATTGATTGGGCAATCGATTTCCCTGCCTATTCTTTCAAAAATACATAAACTAATTCAATCACATTCATACACTACTCCAAATCTTAACACTTAGCAATTCCCACACAATCACCACGACAAGTTGGGTTTTCGAAATAGTTTTGCAATCAAACTTGCTATCACACAATTCCAAAATATAACTCTTAGTAAAATCAAAACAATCACAATGACATCTCAAGTTCAAATACTCAATAATAAACTTGAATCAACACACTTACACACAATTTCAAAACATACCGCTTAACGATTACAACGCAATACCCACACAGACAAGATGAACCAACAAATCACATGGCACCACCTTGACGCGACAATCCCATCACAGACAAGATGAACCAACAAATCACATGGCATCACCTTGACTTGACAATCCCAACACGGACAAGATGAACCAACAAATCACATGGCATCACCTTGACTCGACAATCCCAACACAGACAAGATGAACGAACAAATCACATTTTAACAGGGTGTAGTCTCTCACGGACAAACACCTGTGCAGTCTCTCACGGACAAACACAATTCACCAGGGTGTAGTCTCTCACGGACAAACACCTGTGCAGCCTCTCACGGACAAACACAATTCGCCAAGAAACGTAAGTCGTAAACGTACCACCTATCACGGGTCAGCACAACTTACCAAAAGTAAATCGTAAACGTACCACCTATCATGGGTCAGTACAGTTTACCAAGGTGCCACCTATCACGGGTCAACACGATTTACCACTACAAACAATAAGTAACCCAGACATTAAGAGGTTCCCCATTCTTAACGCCCAGTTAACTTAAACAATTTTCAAAACAACATTAAGTAACCAAGACATTAAGAGATTCCCCATCCTTAACGCCCAGTTAACTTAAACGATTTTCAAAACAACATTAAGTAACCAAGACATTAAGAGAATCCCCATTCTTAACGCCCAGTTAACTTAAACGATTTTCAAAACAACATTAAGTAAATGAGTCATTAAGAGATTCCCCATTCTTAATACTTATTTAACTTAAAAGATTTTCAAAACAAATATTAAGTAAACCAGACATTAAGAGATTCCCCATTCTTAATTCTTATTTAACTTAAACGATTTTCACAAACGAACACACATTAAGTAAACAAGACATTAAGAGATTCCCCATTCTTAATACTCGTTTAATTTAATGGTTTTCAAATTCCACACAAAACAAACTCAAACATACTTTCACATTCAATCCATAATTCACACCAAAACACATCAATCAACAAACATCAAGTATGAACACGCCGAATACGACGACACAAATTAACACAATCCATCACTCAAACACAACAAGTTTCATATACTCAAATTCATACATAAATGGGTTTAAAATTCATTCTCCACTAAACATTACTTTAACCCTAACCAAATTCTTTTCCACACAACCACAAGTAAGTCCCTAAATGCAAACTAAAAGTTTGGAAGGAGCCCTTACCTTCACGTTAGCTTCCACGTTCGATTACGGTACCGCGAGTAAATCCGGTAAAATCTCCGCTCGCAATGCCGCTTCCAAAGTTGGTCCACTAGCACCGTAGCACGGAGGTGAGCAACTTTCCCTTCTATCTCTTCGTGAAACGAAGCTTAGATCTAGAAGAAACGGGAAGATTTGTGTTTGACGGTTTTGAAATCCCTAAATCGTTTTTCTTCGTTTTCGGATCAGAGAGGGAGAGTGAAGTTGAGAAGTCCTTGTCCTATCACCCACTATCACTTTTCAAACTCAAAGGAAGCAAGAGCAACGAAAATGGATGAAGATGGAGGAAGGAAGAAAGCGAACACGCGAGGCAGCAGGGGAGGAAGAAGATGGAAATTTTTTGCTTTTCTCTCCTTTCTCTTTCTTTCCTTTGTTTTTCCTTTTTCCCTTTTTCTTTCCTTCATATTTCTTTATATATAAACACACACACATATATATATATATTAATAATAATTAACAAATATCTCCAAATCTTTAGATATTTATTAAATTACGCATTAAACTCTTCGCAAAAGATTCACCACAGTAAATTTAATTTATTTATCGACGAGTAATTCTAATCAGGCATCAAAATATCTTTTTGGTCATATAAACTCCAAAATATTAATAACTTTGGCTAAAAAGCCTCCGAGTTCAAAACCAAAAATACACCAAATTACATAGAGTACACTTCAAAATTATGGGTCTTACATTACTACCCCCCTAAAATTAGTTTCGTCCTCGAAACTATGCGTCGATAAATAACTCTAGGTGTTGTTCTCTCATCTTGCTCTCCAGTTCCCAGGTCGCGTCTCCAGTAATTGGGTTCCAAATCACTTTATCCACGAAATATCCTTGATCCTCAATCGCTTAATCTTTATGTCATCAATTCTCACTGGTGGTAATTCAAACGACAAGTTATCCTTTACCTGGATTGTGTCAGGTTCGATCACATGAGATGGATCAGCAAGATATTTCCTCAATTGCGACACATGAAACACATCATGGATATTGGACAGTATTGGAGGCAATGCAATTCAATAAGCAACGGGCACAATTCGTGCAGAAATCTGATATGGTCCAATGAATTTCGGAGTCAATTTCTTCGATTTCAATGCTTTACCAACTCTAGTAGTATGTGTGACTCTCAGAAATACATGGTCACCCTGTTCGAATCCTATAAGTCTGCGACGCTTGTCCGCATAACTCTTATGATGATCCTGTGAAGTCTTCATTTTCTCCTTGATTTTCCTTACCTTAGCTGTAGTCTATTGCACCATCTCTGGTCCGACAATCATACTTTCACCGTCCTTATACCAACATAATGGCGCCTGACACTTGCGCCCATATAAAGCCTCATATGGTGCCATTCCAATACTTGCGTGGAAACTATTGTTGTAGGTGAACTCAATCAACGGAAGTACGTCATCCCAACTTCTTCTATCATCTAATACACATGCTCTCAACAGATCCTCCAGGGACTGATTCGTCCTTTCAGTCTGTCCGTCCGTTTGTGGATGGTAAGCTGAACTCGATCGTAGTTTCGTTCCAAACGCTTCGTGCAATGCTCCCCAAAAATGTGATGTGAACTTCAGATCACGGTCTCACAATTTCGACAATGTAATCTCACAATTTCGACAATGTAGACCTCTGTTAGCTGATCTACCTTATAGGTGGTCTTTACTGGCAAAAGTGTGCGGATTTAGTCAGTCGATCCACTATCACCCATATAGAATCATTCTTTCTCCTTGTTTTTGGAAATCCAGTTATAAAGTCCATGGAAATGCTGTCCCACTTTCACTCAGATATATTTAGAGGTTGCAACACCCCAGTAGGTCGCTGATTTTCCACCTGGTACGGATCATCTGTCTAGTACCAAACTTAAACTCTAAGTCTGACACCGACACATTGAGTACAATATATCATTACCTAATGATAGGACTTCCAATCCATACCAAGAATGATCTTGGGTTATTGTAGAGGTAAACAAATCAAATTAATCGAGAGATCTCTATTATGGACAATTACTTGGCAATGTAAACATGCAATATTTTGAGTCAAAGTCTTAGCGGGCGTAAAACAACTAAATCAAAAGGGTAGTGACGATGCAGATAACTCCTTACGATTCATACAATCCATAGTAATGAAGGAATGAGTTGCCCCCGAATCCAAAAGTGCAGTTAGAGTGTTACTTGCAATCTCACAATTACGTTGAATCAGATTGTCAGATGGATTCCCATCTTCAGTACTCACACAATAAATGCATCCTCTAGAAGTAGGACGAGTAATCCTAGCTACATTCACCAATGGTTCCACCTTCGGAGACTTGCAATTCTTTGCAAAGTGCCCTGGTTTATGCCAATTGTAGCAAGTAGGACTGTTAAAGGTACAAGCATAAGCATAATGTCCCTCTTCTCCACATCGGAAACATCGTATCCCTTGTCCCACTTGTCTCCCAAAGCCTTGGTTCCCTGGGTTATTCTGTCCCCCGTTGTTATCATGTGGTCGATTATAAGGTTTAGCAACTTGTATTCCCTTGTTCTGATACTTCACCTGACTAGGTCCTCCTGAGTTAAAATTCCCTCCTCGGCTAGCTCTCTTATTCTTCATATCCTCAACTTCTCTACATTTTTCCACAAGAACATGGAAACGTTGAATTCCCAAGGGTAAGATAGAGTCTTGAATCTCATACTTTAGTCCGTCTTGGAAACGATGACACAAGAATGGCTCGTCAATCTCTTCACGGAAAAATCTGAAATGCCTTGATAGTGATTCAAACTTAGCAGCGTATTTGCCCACGGTCATGTTCCCCTGATGCAGTCTCAAGAAATCATTACCCAGTCTAGTCCTGGTACTCATCGGGAAGTATTTGTCTAAAAACTTCCTTTTGAAAGATTCCCAGTTCACCTCTTCGTTAGCTGATCTCATCAACAATCGTGTACTCCTCCACCAGTACTCGGCATCTCCCAGTAGCATATACGTGGCATAGTTGACCTTCACTCCTGCCTGACAGTTAATCATTTCGAAGATCTTCTCCACTTCTTGGATCCATTGATCTGCTTTCTCTGAATTCTCATGCCCCTCAAACTTGGGAGGATTGTAACGACGAAAGTCTTTTAATCCTCTTGACTCTGCAGCACGAATCTCTCTTTCCCTCTTGTCGAGATCACGTTGAGTCTTGGCAGCAGTCTGTGCAGCAACAGAAACAGCCATGTTATTCATAGCCTCCGCCATTCGACCACCCCTATTGGCATCGGCTCTCGTAACGTCATTCCTCCTTGGCAGCATGGTATCCCTATAAAACTTCCGACCACATCAGCACATAATAATTATTATGAACATGACAACTCAACCCACCTAAACCGACACATGATCAGACAACAACTCCTAACCTATAATCTAGAACTAGAGGTTCCACAGCCCCCAAAGAAAACCAAACCAAAGCTCTGATACCACAATGTAACACCCCATTTTTTCAAAGCGAGGGTGTATTTTTTTTTTTTTTTGAAAGAAATTAAAATACAACAGAGAAATAAATAAGGTAAAACCTTTGGATAAATAATTAAGTCATTAACATTTACAAGCAGCGGAAAAGTTTTTCAAAATATAAATCCAAAGCATGTCCTGATGTCAACAATAGTACAGGTACATCCTTTCAACTTAACATAAAGGTAGCCCAAAAGAAAGACATATGTGTCCTTAGTGATAACCTAGTCTGATCATTCTATACATAACAAAAAACTATACGCCTTGAGTAATCTCCACGCGCCCCATGAGATTCTCCTAACGTAGCTGCAATCAAGCACTCCCATCCACATTCCCGTCCGGAGGGTACGAACCGGTGGGATCATCCTGACTCTCATCTGAGGGCAAAGCCCAGATTTCCACAATAGTTGTAAAGGGTCACCAACCGAAATTAACAGTTAACACATAACATTTATGTTTTTAAATGCACAAAATACCTTTTCAACTTAGCATGCACCTTAAAAGGATTTTCGATATGCTAAAAGTTCATACAATGCTTGCCAAATGTAAATGAAATCAAATAGAGTTCTCAATCCATCAAGTAATACACAACTGAACAAATCATTGATAAATTATTTGAGCAATCGATTATCTAACTCAAAATAAGAATTTCCACTAAGCCAATCGATTGGGAAAACGATTGCTTGAAGGTTGTTTTGAAAAATCTGAACTCTGGGCTTAACTCAATCGACAATTGATTGGGCAATTGATTGACAGCATAGCTGAGCCACTGACTTACTGCCAATCGATTGGGCAATTGATTGGGCAATTGATTGACAGCATAGCTGAGCCACTGACTTAATGCCAATCGATTGGGTAATTGATTGGGCAATTGATTGACAGCATAGCTAAGCCACTAACTTAATGTCAATCGATTGGGCAATTGATTGGGCAATTGATTGACAGCAATACTTTTAAAATTATGAATACTAAAACTTAATATATAGGTTGTGTTTAAAGGATGGTCTTCATTATAGATTTATTTTAAAAATTATTATTTTTGATTTGATGCATCATACCCACACATTTGAGAGAGATTTATTTTTTGGCTCGACATTTGAGTTAGTGATATATGTTTAGCAATTAGTATTTCTTTAAAATAATATAGTAATTAGAAAAATGTAAAATTTAACATATTATTAATTAACATTATAATTTTGACAAATTATTTGATTCCTCATATAGACCATTAATGATTAATATAATATTAACTTTATATTTATTAATATAATTTAATGCGTAGATATTCACATTCCAGAATTGACAATCATCAATGTATTTCTTATTTAGGGTTTGGAAATGTACTCAAGATGACGTTTTTCAATGATTATAAATGGAGAACAACATAGATATTCAAATCAAACTTAATTATACAAAGAGAAATACAATATTTATAAGATATACAAAAAAAATGTCAAAGAGTGAGATGAAACATGTTGTTATGATTATGGTCATAATTATGGCAATGAATATGTTTATTTTTGCTGTTGCCAATGAAACTTCTTCACTAATAACACCTGCACATGAAAATGCAGATAGTAGAATTGGTGTATTGTTTTGCCTTGGCAAGTGTGGTTTGAAATGTGCAAGTGACATAGGAAATCCTACATCATTTGTAGGTTGTCTTACTACTTGTAGATTAAATTGTCATAAGAACTCATCACAAAATGCACATGATTGTACTACAAATTGTTCTTAATCGAAGTCCAATAATATTGGTATTGGTATGTTTATTCTTTCTCGCTTTTATATTATATATTGGTATGATTATCAATCTAATACTATAAATTAATACAGTTGGCTTAAATCATGATGTTTCTTACATATTGATATTTTATTTTTTCAGATCCACATAACATTAATGGAATCATGAATTCATGTTTGGAAACTTGCAAGGACAAATAATGTATATTACTACATGTATGTAACACTACAAAAATCAAAAATTGGTTGACCTAATTAACTGTATTATTACTTTTGTTGCAATAAATAAACTTTTTCTCTCTTTCTTATTATATGTATATGTGTGGGGGATGAGATCAACAAACTCAGCACAACAATCTCAGCACAACAATGACTATGTTTTGATCAATTTTCATTTAACCAAATTTGTAATTGTCTGAAATTCACATATCATATATTTTGTGATTTGTATTGAAACTTGATTTAATCTTAACTTTATGGAAATAATTGATTTATTCTTGTTCAACAAAATTTTGAAATGAAAACCAAACCAAATGCAACTTACTTGATTGAATCTTAGCTCAATTATCACTAGCTTTGAAATTATATCTACTTTTTTATGTCTATTTTTTGCTTTTACATTTTAGCATCATTAGTGTAGGCTTTTAATATTTACAACATTGATACAAAGGTTGACAATTGTTTATATTTACAACATAGATGTGGTACACACTTATCTTTTTGGAGGCTTATAGTTTCAATTAATAAATGACACTAAACATACGTTTCATTAAGGTTGTCATTCCATTTTGAAAGTTTTATTTTGGCCAAATCGTGTTTTTTTTGGGAGTTAATTAACAAGTGAAACAAAAAGGATGACACACAAAAAAGAGCTTAAGCTTCAATAAAAAAAAATCGACACTACATGGTGTTATATTCTTAATAATGAAAGAGTAAAAATAACAGAAGAGCAAACATGAGACCTAGTGCAACAAAAATCAAGTAAAAAAAGACATGATAAACTGTTCATTGAATAGAGACATAGAGGCAAACAACAATTAGCATTTTCAAGAGTGGAACAAGTCGCGCATGTGACATCCTAAATCCCAAAATAATATATATAATAATTTTACTATATTATTTTGAAAATAATTCACAATGGATAGATAATACTTTTACCAATTTAATAAAAAATTTGCAACTAATTTAGGATATTACATTTCTCAAAGTACATATCAGTCACTTTAAACTAAATTTCTCAAATAAAATAGTGAAATATCAATATACTAGACTATAATTTCTAGATTTAAGTCCATAAACTAATACTACCACTAAAGTTTATCTAATTAAATGAGTAAAATAGAATTTTTAAATCTTATTTTGGGTATCACATATCACAACTAACTTCTTCCAAACTTAAACTTTAAGAATCTCTAACCTGTAATAACCGTAATTTTACAAATGCAAGGCTAAGCTAGTCAAACACAAATAACGAATGGTAGTAATTAAATTTGCACAATATCACAAGGTGACACAACAATCAAAATCTTCAAGAACAAAATATCAAAGGTTAACCGAACCCAATCACAGGGAAATAATCACAAATATGCCATGTTTTGCATGTCCTATACTTTACACTTCTTCATCATTTGGTATCATTCTACTTTAAAGTATTTGGTTAAGAGGCTTAATACTATGCTACCACACAAGTGGACAAACATATCGCAAATCACCATATTCTCATAGATCCTTTCTACTCAACCGAAGACTCATAAACGCAATGGTCGGGCCGGGTACTCATGCATTGCTCTATAGCTCTCGACTTTTGAGAATAATCCACTAATCCACTTAGGAATTTCTCACAAGAGATACCCCCAAGGTCTATCAATCATACCTTAAAGTTTGACCGTATCCCTCAATGGTCAAGCTCATTTAAATGTACTTCCCCGAAATCGATGGGCTTGTCAGACCCTTCGAATATGATAACCAAATAATCTGCACTTTGAAAATCCCCAACATCTAACTCATATCAATTCGATGATCACAACTCGATAACTCAATATAAATTCACAAAATACACCAAAATTTATGTGTTTGTATATATATTTCATTCCACAATTTTCATCAGAATTTACATCATTATATACATACTAATCAATCTTAATCAAGTCTCAACATTTTGTCAACACCAATTGTAAGACCCATAGTTTTTAAATCCTAAATTATACAATTTTAGGATATTTGGTGTGGAATTTCTTAGGCTGTTAGCCCAGTTTTTGGTATTGAGTGAGTTAAATATCAAAAATATATTTTGGAAATTGGATTAAAATTATTTATCAGAAAATAATTTATTTACGTTACGAAGGATTCAATACTGGACAATTTTGTTAAAAATATCTCGGGTTGCTGAAAATTGTGTCTGTCAATTGAGTTGCGACGAGAGTAGATATTTTTATTAAAATAGATTAAGATGGGAATGAAATGATGGGTGTAAGAGCTATTAGATAATTTCTGGTTTGGTTTTAATATATATATATAGGTGAGAAGAAAGAAAAGAAAGGGAAAGAAAATGGAAGAAAAGAAAAGAGTGGAAAAGAAAAAAAAAAATAAAGAAAAGGAAACGTAACAGAGGAAGAAAGCTCGCGAACCCTTTTCTTCTTCCTCCTTTCTTCCACTTTCTTCTTCCTTATTTTACTTCAAAAATTGAAACCCAAGGCTAGTGGGTGAGGAAGATCAAATTCCCAACTCCTTCCTCCTTCTCGGATTCGAAAACCGAGTTAGGGATTTCAAAACCGTCAAACACAAACCTCCCCGTTTCATCTAGATCTAAGCTTTGTTTCATGAAGAGATAGAAGGGAAAGTTGCTCACTACCACACTACGGTGCTAGGGAACAACCTTTGGAAGCGACGATGCGAGCTGAGATTTTTCCGGATTTACTTGCGGTACCGTAATCGCACGTTGAAACTAACGTGAAGGTAAGGGCTCCTTCCAAACTTTTAGCTTGCATTTAGGGACTTATCTGTGGTTGTGTGGAAAATAATTTTGTTAGGGTTAATGTATTGATTTGGGGAAAATGAATTTAACTCGTTTGTGTATGTTTTGAGTAAATAAAATTTGATGTGTTTTAGTGGTATGTTGTGATGATTTGTGTTCATCGTATTTGTCGTGTTCATGATTTATGCTTGTGAGATTTGATATGTTTATGATTGGATTTGTGGAGAAATGAATTGATGTGTTTTGTTGTGGATTGATAATATGTTTGTATTTGTTCTGTGTGGAATTTGAAAACCATTAGAGTTAAACGAGTATTAAGAATCGAGAATCTCTTAATGTCTCATTTACTTAATGTGTGTTTGTGAAAATTGGTTAAGTTAAACAGGTATCGAGAATGGGGAATCTCTTAATGTATGCGTTTACTTAATGTTGTCGTGAAAACGATTTTTTGGAGAAATGAATTGATGTGTTTTGGATTGAATTGGATAATATGTGTGAGTTTGTTTTGTGTGAAATTTGAAAACCATTAGAGTTAAATGACTATTAAGAATGGGGAATCTCTTAATGTCTCGTTTACTTAATGTGTGTTGTGAAAATTGTTTAAGTTAAATGAGCATTAAGTAAGAATGGGGAATCTCTAAATGTCTTGCTTACTTAATGTTTGTTGTGAAAATTGTTTAAGTTAAATGAATATTAAAAACGGGGAATCTTTTAATATTGCATTTACTTAACGATTGTAGTGGATAGAGTCAAGGTGATGCCATGTGATTTGTTGGTTCATCTTGTCCGTGTTGGGATTGTCGAGTCAAGGTGATGCCATGTGATTTGTTGGTTCATCTTGTCCGTGTTGGGATTGTCGAGTCAAGGTGATGCCATGTGATTTGTTGGTTCATCTTGTCTGTGTTGGGATTGTCGAGTCAAGGTGATGCCATGTGATTTGTTGGTTCATCTTGTCTGTGTTGGGATTGTCGAGTCAAGGTGATGCCATGTGATTTGTTGGTTCATCTTGTCCGTGTTGGGATTGTCAAGTCAAGGTGATGCCATGTGATTTGTTGGTTCATCCTATCCGTGAAACGGGGTGTTACATTGTGGTATCAGAGCATTGGTTTGGTTTTCTTTGGGGGCTGTGGAGCCTTTGGTTATAGATTGTAGGTCAACCTGTAGGTTGTGAGTTGTTATCTGATCATGCGTTAGGGTAATCGATATGAGTTGTCAGATCATGGGTAGTTATTATGTGTTGATATATTCAATACTTAGTTTTGGAATTACTCAAAGTGGTGTTAACACTTCTTCTTGATGTCGGTTTTTCGGAAACACTACCTCCAATAGGGAACGACGTTGCAAGGATGAACGTCAGTAGGGATGATCAAACGGTTGGAGCTACAAATAACATGGATGTTTTGTTGTTGCACGAACTGCTGCAAAGACTCTGCGGGATCTGGAGAAGAGGAAAAGAGAGATTTGTGCTCTTAAGATTAAGAGGGTTAGAATATCTTCGTCGTTACCATCCTCCAAAGTTCAAGGGTGATGAGGACTCAGGAAAAGAGATTATTAGTGGATTTAAAAAAAAATGGAAAAGATCTTCGAGATGACGAATTGTCCAGCAGACCTGAAGCAAATCATGACAGCATGGAATTTATAAAATGGTTCAAAGGACACAGAAGCCATGTGTTGGTGTAAACTCGAAGATGATGAGTATGGATGGATTAACATTAGACTAATAAGGGATTTCAAGTAAAGATCTAAGTTGAGGACTCTTGTTAAGAAAAGTATTAGATGTTTTCCTGGTAGATTTCAGGATGAAACTATAGACACGTAAATGTGAATTTTGAGCAATGTTCAGAAAAATATCATGAGTTAAGCCTTGATGTATTTAACTCTATGTTACCATTAAGTGGGATTTGAAGTATCAAGTATTAAAATACTTCAAGATTGCGGTAATATAAGTTTTGAGAGTCTATTAAAGGATGGAAAATATTTTGATAGGTCGGAAGGATTATTCGAGATTGGATTTGGG
Source organism: Cicer judaicum (assembly GCA_037974835.1). Lineage (NCBI taxonomy): Eukaryota > Viridiplantae > Streptophyta > Magnoliopsida > Fabales > Fabaceae > Cicer > Cicer judaicum. The sequence continues at coordinate 4,781,730 of JBBPBS010000206.1, forward strand.
ACCCTAAGATAGTTGATTTTTTTGTTGATGATTTAAAATCCGTAAGGTTGGATGGAGGACCAAGTGATGCTTAAAACTTTCATAATCGAAGGAGTTGAGGCAGGAAAGTGATAAATAATTCATGTTAAGGATGAAAGTGTTTGGAGATTTTGAGGATCAAATTTGTTGAATCTCTTTCAATGATAGAAAGTGAAAAAGAAGAAATGTAACAACTGATTTATGGTTTAGTTATTGGTCTTGGGAAGTCAAGCGTGAAGATTTGAAATGATCATTTTAGTAACTAGATGAACGAAGGAAGCTGTGTGGGTTTTTGAGATATTGTACTGAAAAATTTATGAGGATGAAGTTATAGATAATTATTTCTTAGGAAATGCTTATGGGGAACGTTTGAGAAATAATTCATTAGGACGTTGGATTGTTACGATTCTTTCAGTTTATATCTCGGTGAAGGTTGAGAAGGAATAAGAATCCAGCGAGTGAACCAAATTTTGGAAAATGTACCAAGAAAACTTGTTGGAGCAGCACATAGAGATGTAGCTTATGACAATTAAAGCTTCGAGAAAAGAATCATCTCAACTATAATTCAGACATTATTATTATAAAGGTATGCCAACGATATAAAGGCACTGCTTGAGTGCATGTCATAGGAGTTGTTATTGTGTTTGTCAATCAAAGGAGTTAAATGTTTGTTTGATAGGAAACGATTGAACATGAAATGGAAAAGTTTGGTGGGGATTAGTAAGCCTTGATTTATTGGAATCACTGCAATGAAGATGTATCAAGGTTCGAGGTAGAAATTTAAGGTTTGTATAAATGGAAAAGTGATGGAGTGAATCCAATGCATCTGATTTGCCATAATGAAAAGATAATCATCAAGTTGCAAATGAAGGACACAACGAAATTGAGAAGTATCATAATGAATGTTGGCAGTAGATGTAGGAGAATAATTTTCGAATTAGCGCATAATTGCGAAGTATGTAAGAAATTTCTAGTGAAGCATGAATTTGAAGTGTTAGGCAAGAGACAAATGTAGACCTTGATCTGTGAATTAAATTTAAGTTGGATCTTAATGGGAAACGTGACTCTTGAAATGAAGTACTAAACTGAGGGGAAGTTTGGGTGTCCTAAGTGGTATAGTCTTTGGCATGATTTCGAAAATATTTGAAGAGGTTTTGATCACCAAGCATATGTGGGGATGGAATTATTAAATTTATAACTGGAAATAACATACTGATAAGAACACTACAGTTTGACGTAGTTGTACGACTTAAGAAAAATCGAGGATTTGTAGACAAGGGAGAAATTTAGGAGTTCTCGGATGTAGTGATTGTTCTGTACGCAGTGTGTTGGGGTCATTCTAAGTGTTTCAGTTCGATATCAAATGGATGTTTCGTATCAAGTGGATGCAAATGAGACTACGTGACATAGGTATGGGATATTTTACTTCGTCGACAGGATCAAAGTTATAGAAAAATAAGGGAAACTCAATGGACCTTGAGAAGATTGTTGACTGCTAGTACATTAAGATAACCTCAGTTGTAAGTTGCAAGGAACGCTATTACATTTTGGTTAAGATAGTCTAAGCCACTATCATGGTTGTTGGCTATTTATTGACAAATTGAGGGACTAATCATCCTTAATCTCTTGTTGATAGTAGACAAAATCATGTTGAATGGAACGGACGAGCCTTACCAACTATGGACGTTTGTGAAGTTATTAAGCACCCTATGAAAAGGGGTAGGCAACATTTTTTCGAGAAGGCCGGGTGAAACAAGTTGTGACCGGTATGTTGAATTCGGGTACAAACCTAGTGTGGATTGTTACTCGTACTTTATGTTTCGAGGACGAAACTAATTTTAGGGGGGTAGTAATGTAAGACCCATAGTTTTTAAATCCTAAATTATACAATTTTAGGATATTTGGTGTGGAATTTCTTAGGCTGTTAGGGACTTATCTGTGGTTAAATGTCAAAAATATATTTTGGAAATTGGATTAAAATTATTTATCAGAAAATAATTTATTTACGTTACGAAGGATTCAATACCGGACAATTTTGTTAAAAATATCTCGGGTTGCAGAAAATTGTGCCTGTCAATTGAGTTGCGACGAGAGTAGATAGTTTTATTAAAATAGATTAAGATGGGAACGAAATGATGGGTGTAAGAGTTGTTAGATAATTGCTGGTTTGGTTTTGATATATTAATATATATGTATATATATAGGTGAGAAGAAAGAAAAGAAAGGGAAAGAAAATGGAAGAAAAGAAAAGAGTGGAAAAGAAAAAAAAAAAAGAAAGAAAAGGAAACATAACACAAACCCTTTTCTTCTTCCTCCTTCCTTCCACTTTCTTCTTCCTTATTTTACTTCAAAAATTGAAACCCAAGGCTAGTGGGTGAGGAAGATCAAATTCCCTACTCCTTCCTCCTTCTCGGATTCGAAAACGGAGTTAGGGATTTCAAAACCGTCAAACACAAACCTCCCCATTTCATCTAGATCTAAGCTTCGTTTCGCGAAGAGATAGAAGGGAAAGTTGCTCACTACCACGCTACGGTGCTAGGGAACAACTTTGGAAGTGACGTTACGAGCCGAGATTTTGCCGGATTTACTCGTGGTACCGTAATCGCACGTTAAAGCTAATGTGAACGTAAGGGATCCTTCCAAACTTTTAATTTGCATTTAGGGACTTATCTGTGGTGTGTGGAAAAGAATTTCGTTAGGGTTAAAGTATTGATTTGGGGAAAATGAATTTAACTCATTTGTGTATGTTTTGAGTAAATAAAATTTGATGTGTTTGAGTGGTATGTTGTGATGATTTGTGTTCATGCTTGTGAGATTTGATATGTATATGATTGGATTTTGTGGAGAAATGAATTGATGTGTTTTGTTGTGGATTGATAATATGTTTGAATTTATTCTGTGTGGAATTGGAAAACCATTAGAGTTAAACGAGTATTAAGAATGGGGAATCTCTTAATGTCTCGTTTACTTAATGTGTGTTTTTGAAATTTGGTTAAGTTAAACGAGTATTGAGAATGGGGAATCTCTTAATGTCTGCGTTTACTTAATGTTATCGTGAAAACGATTTTGTGGAGAAATGAATTGATGTGTTTTAGATTGAATTGGATAATATGTGTGAGTTTGTTTTGTGTGAAATTTGAAAACCATTAGAGTTAAATTAGTATTAAGAATGGAGAATCTCTTAATGTCTCGTTTACTTAATGTGTGTTGTGAAAATTGTTTAAGTTAAATGAGCATTAAGAATGGGGAATCTTTTAATGTCTTGCTTACTTAATGTTTGTTGTGAAAATCGTTTAAGTTAAATGAATATTAAAAACGGGGAATCTTTTAATATTGCATTTACTTAACGATTGTAGTGGATAGAGTCAAGGTGATGCCATGTGATTTGATGGTTCATCTTGTCCGTGTTGGGATTGTCGAGTCAAGGTGATGCCATGTGATTTGTTGGTTCATCTTGTCTGTGTTGGGATTGTCGAGTCAAGGTGATGCCATGTGATTTGTTGGTTCATCTTGTTCGTGTTGGGATTGTCGAGTCAAGGTGATGCCATATGATTTGTTGGTTCATCTTGTCCGTGTTGGGATTGTCCAGTCAAGGTGATGCCATGTGATTTGTTGGTTCATTTTGTCTGTGTTGGGATTGTCGAGTCAAGGTGATGCCATGTGATTTGTTGGTTCATCTTGTCCGTGTTGGGATTGTCGAGTCAAGGTGATGCCATGTGATTTGTTGGTTCATCTTGTTTGTGTTGGGATTGGCGAGTCAAGGTGATGCCATGTGATTTGTTGGGTCATCTTGTCTGTGTTGGGATTGTCGAGTCAAGGTGATGCCATGTGATCTGTTGTTCATCTTGTCTGTGTTTGGATTGTCGCGTCAAGGTGATGCCATGTGATTTGTTGGTTCATCTTGTCTGTGATGGGATTGTCGTGTCAAGGTGGTGCCATGTGATTTGTTGGTTCATCTTGTCTGTGTGGGTATTGTGTTGTAACCGTTAAGCGGTATGTTTTGAAATTGTTTGTAAGTGTGTTGATTCAAGTTTATTATTGAGTATTTGAACTTGAGATGTCATTGTGATTGTGTTGATTTTACTAAGAGTTATGTTCTGGAATTATGTGATAGCATGTTTGATTGTAAACTATTTCGAAACTCAAGTTGTCGTGGTGATTGTGTTGAAAATGCTAAGTGTTATGCTTTGGAATTGCGTGTAACTGTGGTTGATTGCAAAACCTTTTCGAAACATAAATTGTCGTGGTGATTTTGTTATAATTGCCAAGTGTGGATGTTTTGGAATTGTTTGTAAGTGTGATTGATTGCAAAACCATTTCAAAACTCAAGATGTCGTAGTGATTGCGCTATAATTGTTAAGTATGATTGTTTGGATTTGTGTGTAAGTTTTGATCGGTTTCGATACCCTTTAAAAAGCTGAAAATTGCTGAATTTTGCTGGTTTTTTGCTGCTGTCTGCTTTGTATTCGAATACAGGAAGCTGTATTCGAATACATACATCCTGTTTTTGCCACATACTTACTGTGTAGTCGAATACAGACTGCTGTAGTCGAATACAGACATGCTGTTTTGCTACTGATTTGTTGTGTAGTTGAATACAGACTGTTGTATTCGAATACAGAAATGATGCTTCTGTTGCATTTCATTAATAGTACGTGACATAATCCGGTTTTATTTCGCATTTGTTTTACAATTTGTTTTACAAACTGCTCCTGTTGCTAATCTTTTCTATTTTCAGTTTTAGCTAGCAACTCCGAGGGAGCTCAGTTCTGAGTTTTTCTCTCCTTTACCTCTTTTTGACTTAATTGACAAAGGGGGAGAAAAATTTAAACTTGTAATTTGTACTAACTCTAATATTATGCTACACTATATATGCTCTGATACTTGTTAAGCCTGACAATATGTTCTGATAATAGCTCTGTTACACTTTGTAACATTTACCCTAATTCACTCTGATATGTAATCAATTTGCTAATTGCTCTGATACACGTTTTTCAGTTGTTTTAGCTCTAACCCTTATTTTTCTATATGAAAAGCATGGACACTCAGATTTAGGGGGAGCTTCACTAGACTGTTGTTATTAAATTGTGTTTCCTTGAAATATTTCTCAAGTTAAAATTACATGTTTGTCACTTAAATCAAAAAGGGGGTGATTGTTGGACATTTGCTTGTTTTTGATATTATTGACAAACATACATCATTAAATAAATCTGACAATGTAAACTAAGAAAAATTTGAGGACCAACAACTCAACACTACAAACTTGAGACAATTGCTTGGAACTTAAGAAATCAACAAAAGCTTGAAGATTCACAGGCAAATCGATTGGTCAAATCGATTCTGTAACAGGGTTGAATGAAATTATGCAGTCTGGGATTAAGCAATCGATTGGCCAAATCGATTTGCACATTTAAGTATGATATCAATCGATTAGGCAAATCGATTGGTATATCTATCAGAAAATGAATTGTGCAAGTCAAAGAGCCAGTTAGCCTCAAATCGATTAGGCAAATCGATTGGTTAATTCACCAGGACTGAACTGATTGCTCACATCGATTAGACAAATCGATTGGTATATTTACTGAAATTAAAATGTGCAAGTCAGTAGCCTGCCTTGCAATCAAATCGATTTGGCAAGTCGATTGAGCCAATTATATCTGTATTGTTAATTGTCTATATCGATTGGCATAATCGATTTCAAATGTCACAGAGCCAAACCAACAATGAGCAAATCGATTGCACAAATCAATTTACCCAAATTAACTTCAAAATGAATTTTGTCTGGGACATACGCAATCGATTAGCACAATCCACTAAAACACTTCTGTTGAAATAAGTTTGGCATCAATCGACTAGGTAAATCGATTGAATGAACCAAACAATGTAATGAGCTTCAGACTTAAATCCACAGTTGATTAGACACATCGATTATGTTGTTTCAAATCAACTCTGTATCTTGTCAAATCGATTGGGCAAATCGATTCATGAAAATCACTGTGTGTCTGGAACCAGTGAAATCGATTGACCAATTCGATTGGTACAAAAGTTTTTAGAAACAGAGATGGATTAAGGATTATGTACATGGTTGAATCGATTAAGCACATGATTGTTTTGATCTCGTTGTTGGAACAAAACACCACACATCGATTGTGCACATCGATTCAAATATGAACATTCATCAAAGTCTGAAGAACTCAGGTAAACTAATCGATTAGGTAAATCGATTAGTATGTGCAGTTTCAAGATTCAAGAAAAACAAGATTCGCGAAATCGATTGGACAAATCGATTAGCATGCTTTACAACCTTAAGAAATCAATTGGCCTTATCGATTTACACGTTGTTTTTCCTAAAACTATATAAACTGCATTTACTCATTTCTTCTCATAACTTGTGAATAATAATTTTGACAATACACCTTCACAACATACACAATACTACTACTCCTTTCTCAACTGATATTACTTTGAATATCTTTTTCAGCCTTAAACAATCTACAGTGGTGATTAACAAGGATTGAAAAAGACAAAATTGAGAAAGATAGCTTTGAGAAGAATGAAGATCAAGAACGTTGTATATTTGATCTATTTCAATTTCTGTAATTCAAATTCTGTAACCAAACTACTTTGAGAAAATCCAGTTACAACTGGTAGTGATCTTTTGTGATTGAGGGATCTCATCAAAAAGAAACTGGACTGAAATATTGGAAGAGTTTGTTGGAGAGAAACTCTGGGATTCAGGGAGATAAGATTAGAATAGAAAAGAATAGTTTAAGATTGATAGGCGAGGAGCTGGAACATCTGTAAACTGATTCTAAGACATTCTATTGGAAAGGCTAAGATCGGGTTTGATCTTAGGACTGGATGTAGGCCATCACAAAGCGGCTGAACCAGTATAAATATCTGCATACACTGTTCTTTCCCTTATCTCGTTTAGATTTCTGCAATTATTGTGTTCTTGATATTGATCGAATGCATGATAAAGATTCTGTGATAAATAGCTTTGCATAACAAATTGTTTTGACATGGCTGCATGAAAATCAATATCTTGAATACAAATTGTTTTTGATGCATTTCTCCATATAATCAATAACTGATATTGTTTGACATTCATTAGAATTGATTATTAGGGACCTTTCCGCAATCTTGTGTTTTGTAAATTTGCAATTTATGAAACTACTGCGCATATTGTTAGAATAGATATATTTTTGCATACATTTCCATAAAACTGAGGCCTGAATTACCATCAATTGGTATCAGAGCCTACTTTTGTAAGAGTAACTCTCATCAAAAGATCATGGCCTCTAATTTCCTCGGAGAGGGTGCGTCGTTAGCAAGGCCCCCTGCCTTTAACAGTGCTGCTTACATGTATTGGAAACAACGCATGTTAATGTTTCTTGAAGCTAGTGGTATTGACATTCTTGATGCTGTAGAGAATGGACCTTTTGTGCCAACCATAGCAGGTACTGGTGAATCAGCAATCCTAAAGCCTAAAAGTGACTGGTCTGAAGATGACAAAAAGAAAGTTGGGTACAACGCCAAAGCCAAGAACATTATAACTGCAGCCTTGAGTCATGATGAATTCTTCAGAGTCTCAAATTGCAAGACAGCAAAACAAATGTGGGATACACTCCAGCAGACGCATGAAGGAACCACAGATGTAGAGAGAGCTCGGATAAATACTCTCATGCACGAGTATGAATTATTTAGCATGAAGAAAGAAGAATCAGTTAACGACATGCAGACTCGGTATACACACATAGTCAACAACCTGAATGCCTTAGGCAAAGAGATTGATAATGATTAGCAAATTAGAAAGGTAATGAGGTGTCTTACCAGGGAATGGCAACCAAAAATCACTGCCATTGCTGAATCAAAAGACTTAGGAAGTATGACAATAGCTACCCTGTTTGGTAAACTGAGGGAGCATGAAATGGAGCTACATAGACTCAATGAAGTTGAACTAGTTGACAGAAAACGAAAAGGATTGTCGTTGAAGGCCCAAACACATCAGTCTAAATCTGAACATGGGAGTAGCTCAGATGAATCTAGTAGTAAGGATAATGAAGAACCTGAACTGGGGTTACTTGTCAAGAAGTTTAAGAAATTTTTGAAAAAGAAAGACAGCAAATTCAGAAAACAACCCAGCTCAAAGAACAATGACAGTAAGACAATCACATGTTATGAATGTGGAAAAACTGGTCATATAAAGGCTGATTGTTACAAGCTGCAGAACAAAAACAGAAATTCCAAAACTAAAGGCAAGGAACCAGCTCAGAAAAACAGAAAAGCATACATTGCATGGAATGACAGTGAAGAATCCTCCACATCTTCAGAAACTGAAGAAGCAAATATGTGCTTAATGGCTAACACGGATTCTGAATCAGAAAGTGAGGTAAGTTAACAATATAATCCTTCCTTTGATGAACTGCAAGATGCATTTAATGAACTGCATGCTGAATATGTTAAATCTGTTAAGCAGTTAGTTAGTACAAAGAAAATGCTTGAACAACAGTGCATGTTGCATGATCAAATGAAAACTGATTATAGAAAAATTGAAGACTTATGTGAACAATTAAAAAGAGACTCACATGATAAATCTGCCAAATGCATTGATCTTGAAAATTCTATTGCATTATTGAAGTCTGATTTATTGAAATTCTCTAGTAGCAAGGATAAACTGAATGATATTCTTAGCAACCAGAGAAATGTCAATATAAAATCTGGACTTAGTTTTAACAAGAATATGCATGTTAATAAGAATAGAACTAAACATGGAATAGGATATGGTAATATTAATCATCACCAGAAATCTGTTAAGTCTAATCACATGCATAATGTCTTTGTCAAACCAAAATAATATGTATCCTCTGCCATCACTTGTCACTTTTGTTGTAGAAAAGGACACTATGATTACAATTGCAAATATAAAAGACTTGCTAACAGAGGATATAAACAGATTTGGAAGATTAAGACACAAGATGTTGAAACTCACCCCCCAGGACTCAATTTAAGTTGGGGACTTAAATTGAGATTCTAATTTTATTGCAGGTATGCTTGAGATCCACGAAACATCAGTGGTATCTTGACAGTGGATGCTCAAAGCATATGATAGGGGACAAGTCAATGTTTATGTCCCTAAACCTGAAAGACGGTGGATTTGTAAAGTACGACGATAATAACAAGGGCAAGATCTGCGGTGAAGGTAACATTGGCAGCGAATCAACTGCTATAATTAAAAATGTCTTATACGTGGAATGGCTGAAACATAACCTTCTAAGTATAAGTCAGCTGTGTGACAACGGTTTTCAAGTAAGCTTTTCACCACTCTCTTGCACAATTGAAAACAAAACTGATAAAAGCATGAAATTGGTAGGTGATAGAGTTAACAATATTTATATGCTAGATTTAACTGTTGTACCTACTGATTCTATTTGTTGCTTATTATCAAATGCTGATGAAACATGGTTATGGCATAAACGTATTGCACACATTCATATTGATCATTTAAATAGACTTGTTAGCAAACAACTAGTCATAGGACTCCCTGACAAGAAGTTTACTAAGCATAGGTTATGTGTTGCTTGTCAACAAAGTAAACTTGTCAAAACCTCTTTTCCCCCAGTAGACTTGGTCAAAACCAATAGGGTTTTGCAGCTGCTTCATCTGGATCTCTTTGGTCCTTCTCAGGTGAGAAGTTTTGGTGGCAATTTGTATGGTTTTGTGCTAATCGATGATTATTCTAGATTCACATGGACATTCTTTCTGACTCATAAAAGTGAAGCTTTTTCTGTTTTTAAAAAGTTTGCAAATTTGGTACAAAATGAAACAAGTCAGAAAATTATGTCTATCAAAAGCGATCATGGAGGTAAATTCCAAAATGATGCTTTTGATACATATTGTGAATAGAATGGTATTCATCACATGTACTCAGCCCCTAGGACACCACAGCAAAATGGTGTAGTTGAAAGGAAAAATAGGTCTTTGGAGGAATTAGCTAGGACCATGCTTAAGGACTCCAAGGTACCTAAATTTTTCTGGGCTGATGCAGTTAGCACTGCCAATGTTGTCAACAGGGTCTTGATTAGACCAATCCTTAGGAAAACTCCATATGAGTTATATAAGTGTAGAAAGCCAAATATTTCTTACTTTAGAGTTTTTGGTTGTAAGTGCTTTGTTTTGAACAATGGTAAGGAACGCCTGGGTAAGTTTGATCCTACGGCAGATGAGGGTATCTTTCTAGGTTATTCCCAAACTAGCAAAGCCTACAGAATCTACAACAAAAGAACAAAGACCATAGAAGAGTCAGTTCATGTAAAGTTTGATGAATTTTTTAAAGAAAACTTGAACAAAACTCCTTCTATAGTTGATGCATCTTTGGATGATAGTGTAGAATCTGAACCATTAGAACCAGAGGTAGTTGCAACCCCAACCAATAGTGACTGTGTTGAACCTATTACAGTAGATGAGTTACCTAAGGAGTGGAAGTTCAATAGAAACCATCCCATAGATAACATCATAGGGGACATCTCTAGAGGAGTGGCAACTAGGAGAAACCTTAGTCATTTTTGTAACCTTACAGCTTTTGTATCTCAGATTGAACCTAAGAACATTAAGGAAGCCTTACTAGATAGTGAGTGGATACTTGCTATGCAAGAGGAGTTGAACCAATTTGAGAGAAACCAAGTTTGGATTCTAGTACCTAAACCAGAGGATAAGCACATCATAGGAACAAGATGGGTGTTTAGAAACAAACTAGATGAGAATGGTGTGATCACTAGAAACAAAGCTAGGTTAGTGGCCAAGGGTTACAATCAGGAAGAAGGGATAGATTTTGATGAAACCTATGCCCCTGTAGCTAGGTTAGAAGCCATTAGAATCCTGCTGGCTTTTGCGTGTATAATGGACTTCAAACTCTATCAAATGGATGTGAAAAACGCCTTTCTCAATGGTGACATCCAAGAGGAAGTGTTTGTTAGCCAAACACCTGGTTTTGAAAATCCTAATTTTCCTAATCATGTGTACAAGCTAACAAAGGTCCTCTATGGATTGAAACAAGCTCCTAGAGCTTGGTATGAGAAACTGAGCACTTTTCTCATTCAACAAAAATTTGTAAGAGGCAATGTTGACAAAACCCTTTTTATAAAAACTAATGAAAATGATATATTGCTGGTCCAAATTTATGTTGATGACATAATATTTGGATCAACCAATAACAAGCTTTGCAAAGACTTTGAAAATTTAATGAAAGGTAAATTTGAAATGTCAATGATGGGAGAACTCTCCTATTTTTTGGGATTTCAAATTAATCAAAGCAAGCTTGGAATTTTCATTAGCCAAACAAATTATTGCAATGATTTAATAAATAAGTTTTGCTTTGATAAGTACAAATCCATTGATACACCAATCAGTTCAGCGAGTAACCTAGACAGGGATGAGATGGGAAAACCAGTAGATATTTCCAAGTATAGGAGCATGATAGGATCTTTACTGTACCCTATTGCAAGCAGGCCTGACATTATAGGATCTTGTGTGCCAGGTTTCAGTCAAATCCTAAGGAATCTCATCTTAGTGCAGTTAAGAGGATTTTCCGATATCTTATAGGAACTAGTAATCTCGGCTTATGGTACCCCAGAGGATCTACATGTTCATTGGTTGGTTTTTCAGACTCAGATTTTGCTGGATGTAAGTTGGACAGGAAGAGTACCTCAGGCACTTGTCACCTACTTGGAAACTCTCTTGTATCATGGTTTAGCAAGAAGCAAACAAGTATTGCACTTTCTATTGCCGAAGCGGAATACATAGCAACCGGGAGCTATTGTGCTCAGATTCTTTAGATGAAACAACACTTATTGGACTTCGGTGTGGACTTAGGAACCCTGCCTATCATGTGTGATAACACAAGTGCTATATGTATCACTAAGAATCCAGTGATGCACTCCAGAACCAAGCATATTGAAATTCGGCATCACTTTATTCGAGATCAGTTTCATAGTGGGAATATCAAGCTGGAATATGTCAACAAAACTAAGCAGTTAGCATACATATTCACCAAAGCTTTGCCAAAGGACAGCTTCCATTACATCAGGATGAAACTGGGCATAATAAATCCAAGTGAGATCTGAATTATGTGCCAAATCGATTGCCCATGTCGATTTGACCCATAATATATCTATTTGTCTCAGTTTGAACACTCGAAATCAATTAGGGAAATCGATTGTGTCTATTATGTTTGAGATTTCCAGTGAAAGGAATCGATTTGGATAATCGATGCTGATACAAGTTACATTCTGGACTAATATGACAGAGAAACGAACAAGCTCGAAATCGATTTACAGTTTACAAATCGATTTGGGAAATCGATTATTACATTTGATGTGAGATTTTCATTTGACAATCGATTTGGGAAATCGATGCTGATATGTATTGCCTTTCTGAACTGTTTCTTGGTGTTACTGGACTGGCTCAAAATCGATTTGGTAACTACTAATCGATTAGGGCAATCGATTAGCAATATTACCGTTGGAGTATTTTTACTAGCCGTTACATCACTTATTACTTTAACCTTTTACCTTCCCCAATAACGGTAGGATAAATCGATTGACCCAACCGATTTGCACTTCAGTGAGTATATAAACAACAGTGTTCAATCGATGTTCATCACAGTTAACCCACACAAAATCGATTCTGCCTCAGAATTTCTTGCATCCACTTTGTGTTTCAAGCACTGTTCATCACCTCCTTCAGTCCTACTCTCTACTATCCTACATACACTAAAATGGCAAGAGTAAAGCAAACCCAACCAAGAACTCCATCTCCATCATCATCATCATCAAGTGGAAGAACTCCATCACCTCCTCCCACATTGACTAAAAGAGTTCCAATCCCTACTCACAAAATTCTAGCCAAAGTTAAAGGCAAGAGTATTGCTACTGATCAAGGGAAGACCAACAAGCGAAAAGAGCCACCTACGGAAAAACTTCTTGCTGATGCAATGAAGGAAATTGCTAGCAAGAAGAAGAAGAAGAAAAGCACTTCCTCTACTCCACAGAAGAAGGCTCCAACAAAAACCAATCTGTAGAGGTTTCTGAATTGCCTCCGGCATTTCTTAAACGGAAAATACATGAAGCACGCTACATGGACTTCGCCTACTTCGACAAAGACGGGTTCACGGTTTAGAAGCCTTTCTCTCCTGCTCACTAGATTCGTATCCTAACTTGATTAGGGCCTTCTACTCATCCTTCAAAATGAGTGAAGTGGGATTCAAAGCTACAGTCAAACGAAAGAAGATTTCCATGACTTTTGAGGAGTTCTCGAGTCTCTCAAGACTGCCTTATCATGGAAATTCTGTGGACGGATGCTCCGAAGCCGACGCTGCTGATGAAGGCTGGGAAGCATCTCTGGATTGTCATAGAGCAGTGCAGGACCTGATGGTTGAGGGTTTTGCTGAGTCAGTAGAACTACCTATTGGCCAAATGAAGGTTCAACAAAGGATGCTGATGTACGCTCTGACCTGGATGCTGATGTACGCTTTGACCCGGATGCTTGTTCCCAGATCCAGATACCATGCTGTCGTCCAACGCCTAGACATTGTGCTGCTGTGGGGATTGTGCAAAGAGCTCAAGATGAGCTGGGCATGGATTGTCCTCAAACATATGTTGGAAGCTGCACAAGGGAAGCTGGTACTTCCTTACCCCTAGCTAATCACAAAAATTTTGGAGCACTTCAAGATTTCGTTCAAGGGTGAAGAGTCGACCAAGACCATCCTGTCGTTTGGTGAATCCATTGTTAATCAGATGCAGTTGCGCAAATTAAATGGAGTTTGGATGCGTCCTCAGGCTAATGCTGAACAAACCCAGCAAAGTGCTGGACCGCCAGCTGCTGAGTTTGTTCCAGCCAGCTCTGATGTGCTTACCAAACTGCTCGGGTTAATGGAAGCGTAGGCTGCTCACAACACCAGAATGGAGGATGCTCTACAGAAGCTTCAGGCTGATCTAACTCTGATTGCACAGGATGTGGCAGCAATCCAGGAACATCTAGGCATTAAGCTGTCTTTCAGTGATGTTACTGAGATTGGAAGACAGGCAACTGAAGAGAAAACTCCGACACACGCCGAGGTTGCTGCAACTCATGTTGAGGAGACACCTGCTGAGGGTAATACAGCGGTCTCAGCCTCTTCCCCAGATAATAATGAGGACCAGCCTACCTTAGATGTTTAGGATTTTAGTTTTTCTTAAGTTGTTCTTTTCTTATTGTACTTCTGCCCTTTCTTTGTAATTTGCTGATGAATGAATGGATATATTCACCTAACTTTTTGATTATATCGTGTGTTGCATTTCATTAATAGTACGTGCCATAATCCGTTTTTTATTTCGCATTTGTTTTACAATTTGTTTTACAAACTGCTCCTGTTGCTAATCTTTTCCATTTTCAGTTTTAGCTAGCAACTCCGGGGGAGCTCAGTTCTGAGTTTTTCTCTCCTTTACCTCTTTTTGACTTAACTGACAAAGGGGGAGAAAAATTTAAACTTGTAATTTGTACTAACTCTAATATTATGCTACACTATATATGCTCTGATACTTGTTAAGCCTGACAATATGTTCTGATAATAGCTCTGTTACACTTTGTAACATTTACCCTAATTCACTCTGATATGTAATCAATTTGCTAATTGCTCTGATACACGTTTTTCAGTTGTTTTAGCTCTAACCCTTATTTTTCTATATGAAAAGCATGGACACTCAGATTTAGGGGGAGCTTCACTAGACTGTTGTTATTAAATTGTGTTTCCTTGAAATATTTCTCAAGTTAAAATTACATGTTTGTCACTTAAATCAAAAAGGGGGAGATTGTTGGACATTTGCTTATTTTTGATATTATTGACAAACATACATCATTAAATAAATCTGACATTGTAAATTGAGAAAAATTTCAGGACCAACAACTCAACCCTACAAACTTGAGACAATTGCTTGGAACTTAAGAAATCAACAAAATCTTGAAGATTCACAGGCAAATCGATTGGTCAAATCGATTCTGTAATAGGGTTGAATGAAATTATGCAGTCTGGGATTAAGCAATCGATTGGCCAAATCGATTTGCACATTTAAGTATGATATCAATCGATTAGGCAAATCGATTGGTACATCTATAAGAAAATGAATTGTGCAAGTCAGAGAGCCAGTTAGCCTCAAATCGATTAGGCAAATCGATTGGTTAATTCACCAGGACTGAACTGATTGCTCACATCGATTAGACAAATCGATTGGTATATTTACTGAAATTAAAATGTGCAAGTCAGTAGCCTGCCTTGCAATCAAATCGATTTGGCAAGTCGATTGAGCCAATCATATCTGTATTGTTAATTGTCTATATCGATTGGCATTATCGATTTCGAATGTCACAGAGCCAAACCAACAATGAGTAAATCGATTGGACAAATCGATTTACCCAAATTAACTTCAAAATGAATTTGGTCTGGGACATACGCAATCGATTAGCACAATCCACTAAAACACTTTTGTTGAAATAAGTTTGGCATCAATCGACTGGGTAAATCGATTGAATGAACCAAACAATGTAATGAGCTTCAGACTTAAATCCACAGTTGATTAGACACATCGATTATGTTGTTTTAAATCAACTCTGTATCTTGTCAAATCGATTGGGCAAATCGATCTGGTTTGATCTTAGGACTGGATGTAGGCCGTCACAAAGCGGCTGAACCAGCATAAATATCTGCGTACACTGTTCTTTCCCTTATCTCGTTTAGATTTCTGCAATCATTGTGTTCTTGATATTGATCGAATGCATGATAAAGATTCTGTGATAAATAGCTTTGCATGACAAATTGTTTTGACATGGCTGCATGAAAATCAATATCTTGAATACAAATTGTTTTTGATGCATTTCTCCATATAATCAATAACTGATATTGTTTGACATTCATTAGAATTGATTATTAGGGACCTTCCACAATCTTGTGTTTTGTAAATTTATAATTTATGAAACTGCTGCGCATTTTGTTAGAATAAATATATTTTTGCATACATTTCCATAAAACTGAGGCCTGAATTACCATCATTTACAACTATTGTGGAAATCTGGGCTTTGCCCTCATATGAGAGACAGGACGATCCTACCGGTTCATACCCTGTAGATGGGAATGTAGATGGGAATGCATGACTGGAGCTATGTTAGGAGGATCTTACGTGGTGCGTGGAGATCACTCAGGGTGTATAGCTATAGTTTTTGTAGAATGATCAGATTAGGATGACATAGAGGGAACGGATGTCTTTCTTTTGGATTACGTTATTTTGAACTGAAAAACTGTACCTTTACTAATATTGTCAGTATGACATTGTAACACCCCGTTTTTCAAAGCGAGGGTGTATTTTTTTTTCAAAAGAAATTAAAATAAAACAGGGAAATAAATAAGGTAACACCTTTAGATAAGTAATTAAGTCATTATAATTTACAAGCAGCGGAAAAAGTTCTCAATCCATGAATTCAAAATATTTACATAACAAAAGTGGTACAGTCTTCCATGTTTAAAAATAAACGCAACCCAAAAAAAGACATACGTTCCCTCTGTGTCAATCTAGTCTGATCATTTTACAAAACACTAAACACCCTGAGTGATCTCCACGCGCCCAGTGAGATCCTCCTAGCGTAGCTCCAAACAAGAATTCCCATCTACATTCCCATCCGTAGGGTACGAACTGATAGGATCATCTTGGCTCTCATCTGAGGGCAAAGCCCAGATTTCCACAATAGTTGTAAAGGGTCACCAACCGAAATTAACAGTTAACAAATAACATTTAAGTTTTCAAATGCATAAAATATCCTCTCAACTAAGCATGCACCTTAAAAGGATTTTTCATATGCGAAGAGTTCATATAATGTTTGCCAAATATAAATGAAATCAAATAAAGTTCTCTAAATATCAAGTAATATATAACTGACCAAAACATTGATAAATCAATTGAGTAATCAACTATCCAACTAAAAATAAGATTTTCCACTAAGCAAATCGACTGGGCAAACCGATTTCCTGAAAGTTTTTAGTGAAAATAGAACTCTGAACTTACATCAATCGATTGGGGAAATCGATGTTGTGAAAGACAGAGCCCCTGTAATGAATCCAATTGATTTGCTAAATCAATTTCTTAAGTGGTTTTGAAACAACACATTACAATATCGATTGGGTAAATCGATTTCGTGAAAGACAGAGCCCCTGTATTGAAGCCAATCGATTGGGCAAATCGATTTCGTGAAAAATGGCTGAGTTCTTAGATGGCCAAATCGATTTGGTCAATCAATTTCTTCAATGCATTTTCAAATTTCAAGAAAACAGGAGACATATCAATCGATTCATTCAATCGATTTCTTAAAGGGTTTTGAAAGACAAATTACAAAAATCGATTTGACAAATCAATTTGATCAATTTAGAGAAGTCCCTGTAACTAATCCAATCGATTGGGCAATCAATTTCCCTGCGTAATCTTCCAAAAATACATAAACTAACTCAATCACATTCATACATAATCCCAAATCTTCAGACTTAGCAATTCCAACGTGATCACCACGACAAATTGGGCTTCGAAATAGTTTCGCAATCAAACATGCTATCACCAAATTCTAAAACATAACACTTAACACTTATAACACAATTACTACAACATCATGAGTTTCGAAATAGTATTGCAATCAAACATGCTATCACCAAATTCCAAAACATAACACTTAACACATATAACACAATACCCACAACATCACGATGAACCAACAATTCACAATTTACCAGGGTGTAGTCTCTCACAGACAAACACCTGTGCAGTCTCTCACGGACAAACACAATTCACCAGGGCGTAGTCTCTCACGGACAAACACCTGTGCAGTCTCTCACGGACAAACATAATTTATCAGGGTGTAGTCTCTCACGGAAAAACACCTGTGAAGTCTCTCACGGACAAACACAATTTACCCAAAAACGTAAGTCGTAAACGTACCACCTATCACGGGTCAGTACTGTTTACCGAGGTGCCACCTATCACGGGTCAGCACAACTTACCAAAAAGCGTAAACCATAAACGTACTGCCTATCACGGGCCCATACCGTTTACCAAGGTGCCACCTATCACGGGTCTGCACGGTTTACTAAAACAAAGATTAAGTAAACAAGACATTAAGAGATTCCCCATTCTTAATACTTATTTAACTTAAACGATTTTCAAAACAAACATTAAGTAAACGAGTCATTAAGAGATTCCCCATTCCTAATACTCATTTTACTTAAGCGATTTTCACAACCAAACACGCATTAAGTAAACAAGACATTAAGAGATTCTCCATTCTTAATGCTCGTTTAACTCTAATGGTTTTTAACAAATCGTATACAATCATGTCTATTTATAGAGAGAAGAGATATAAATGTATAGCACAATTGTATTAATTAAATAAGTTGAATTTATTTTATTTATCGGACTAAAACTATTGAGATAAAGCAAAGTTTGCCAAATCGAAAATAAATATTAAACACAAAACTTTAACAAACATAATTTGTAATTACTTATATATATGAACAAAAGTTTACTAAATTTAATCGTATAAAATTGATAATTTAAATTCAAAGTCCTTGGCCCTAAAATCCCAAAGAAAGAAGATGAACTCTAAAGCTTTGTCAGCCATTGAAGAAACGGAGAAAGTTGAATGGGAAAATCATAGTGAAAAATCAGATGACGAAGACTTGTCCTTTATACGAAATTACACACATATTTCTCTAAGAATATATTAACAATAAATTTAGATTTGTTGTTCCACATTTTGTTAATTGTTTTTTCTATTAAGTAAGCAACGAGTTAAAATTATGAATACTAAACTTAATATATAGGTTGTGTTTAAAGGATGGTCTTCATTATGGATTTATTTGAAAAATTATTATTTTTGATTTGATGCATCTTACCCACACATTTGAGAGAGATTTATTTTTTGGCTCGACATTTGAGTTAGTGATGAATGTTTAGCAATTACTATTTCTTTAAAATAATATAGTAATTAGAAAAATGTAAATTTTAACATATTATTAATTAACATTATAATTTTGACAAATTATTTGATTCCTCATATAGACCATTAATGGTTAATATAATATTAACTTTATATTTATTAATATAATTTAATGCGTAGATATTTTTTTTTTACGTAATACTTTATTTTCTATTTACACAAAATCTTTAATGAGTGAAATATGATATAACACATTAAATTATAATTCGGTTGATCAAACTTTTAAATATTTTTTAAAAGTTTAATATCCTACTATGTCATTAAAATATAACTAAAATTTTAACATAATAATTCAATGAGTAAAACATAATATATGAATTAGCTGACTTTACATTTTCGAAAATATTATACATATTCTTAAATGTGTGTTTATAAACCCATATATAATAATTACTCAAATAATCTCAATTGAAAATAATACTCTACAAACAAAATCAATAAGTTATATTATTTTTCAAATTTTAAATCTAATTCACCTTAATAATAATAAATTATAGTCTATATATCTTGCGCAATCCGTAGGACACATTCTAGTTTTTTTTTTTTTTTTTT
>JBBPBS010000206.1:4818347-4856354 GCA_037974835.1 Cicer judaicum
AGATTTAAGTCCAGAAACTAATACTACCACTAAAATTTATCTAATTAAATGAGTAAAATAGAATTTTTAAATCTTATTTCGGGTATCACATATCACAACGAACTTCTTCCAAACTTAAACATTAAGAATCTCTAACCTTTAATAACCGTAATTTTGCAAATGCAAGGCTAAGCTAGTCAAACACAAATAACGAATGGTAGTAATTAAATTTGCGCAATATCACATGGTGACATAACAATCAAAATCTTCAAGAACAAAATATCAAAGGTTAACCGAACTCAATCACAATGAAACAGTCCCAAATATGCCATGTTTTGCATGTCCTATACTTTACACTTCTTCATCATTTGGTATCATTCTACTTTAAAGTATTTGGTTTAGAGGCTTAATACTATGCTACCACACAAGTGGACAAACATATCGCAAATCACCATGCTCTCATAGATCCTTTCTACTCAACCGAAGATTCATAAACGCAATGGTTGGGCCGGGTACTCATGTATTGCTCTGTAGCTCTCGACCTTTGAGAATAATCCACTAATCCACTTAGGAATTTCTCACAAGAGATACCCCTAAGGTCTATCAATCATACCTTAAAGTTTGACTGTATCCATCGATGGTCAAGCTCATTTAAATGTACTTCCCCAAAATCGTTGGGCTTGTCAGACCCTCCGAATATGATAACCAAATAATCTGCACTTTGAAAATCCCCAACATCTAACTCATATCAATTCGATGATCACAACTCGATAACTCAATATAAATTCACAAAATACACCAAAATGTATGTGTTTGTATATATATTTCATTCCACAATTTTCATCAGAATTTACATCATTATATACATACTAATCAATCTTAATCAAATCTCAACATTTCGAAAACACCAATCTTAATGAACAATCAAGTTCTATCAATTATAACATAAGAAAATCAAACAAGTAGTGCATTCAAGTAAAGTCATAATTTCATTAAAGGACACAAGAACACTCAAATGCACACCGTCCATACAATAACCATTAGCATTGGAATTCACAAAAATCAAATATCATGCAATATTGACATAAATTAATACACTAAAGTTCCATAGATATCTAAATCATATTTTAGTCCTCATTGTTACTAGTCATATATTTCTAATTAATTACTAGTCAGAATTACAGCATTCCAAATCATCTCACCTTATATGTTATACTCATTAAATCAAACATTCTCTCACCCATTTACCTCAATTGGAACTTTCACCAAACATAACAATCTCTACGACAACAAAGGATCCAAACAACTTGACGTGCTCACTTCTTTTTCTTTGTAATAGAGGCGAGCAATAACCGAAAAAGGCTAAATAAATATGCAAATATAAACCCATGTAGATCAATTATAATTATTTAGCCTTCTAAGCGATGATAACTTCCATTGTAATTAACTCACACAATTGTGAACTTGAGAAAAAACATACAACCTAACAATATCGTCATTTTCCAGTTAAGCCTGAACTTAAAGACGATCAATTATTAACTATTTGTAATGTATACTTTAATATGTATTTTATAATACATATTAAAGTACACTTTAATACATATATATATATATATATACGTCTATGTAAATTGAATTATATGATTAAAATCAATAATTGTTATATTATTTTTGTTTAAAGAAAAAATATAGGCTAAAGAGACTTACAACTTTAAAATAGAAGTTAATATTTTCAATACCATTTTTAATACTATATTTCGTATCCTATCTAAATGATCCAAGTTAAATTAATTTCTTACTCAATCATTTTAAAAATATAGTTACACGATAATACAAGTGATAAAAGGGCACGTCTAATATGATTTTCCAGTAGATAATTATATATATAAATATTTATTAAAATATCTTTAAAATTATGAATACTAAACTTAATATATAGGCTGTGTTTAAAGGATGGTCTTCATTATGGATTTATTTGAAAAATTATTATTTTTGATTTGATGCATCATACCCACACATTTGAGAGAGATTTATTTTTTGGCTCGACATTTGAGTTAGTGATGAATGTTTAGCAATTAGTATTTCTTTAAAATAATATAGTAATTCGAAAAATGTAAAATTTAACATATTATTAATTAACATTATAATTTTGACAAATTATTTGATTCCTCATATAGACCATTAATGATTAATATAATATTAACTTTATATTTATTAATATAATTTAATACGTGATAGGTGGCACCTCGGTAATTGGTACTTTGGCCTGCGATAGGCAGTACAATTATGATTTATGGCCCTTCGAGAAGGGTGTTGGTTTGGAATTCCGAGTCCATGCATTTTGGCATATACGTATTGCATTAGGGTGCTTGACACACAAGTCGTGTTTGTTTGAAGTGTAGGATTAAGTGTTTGAACTCGAGATGACATTGTGATTGTGATGATTATACTATGTGTCAATGTTTTGAAACAAATTGTGTGTAAGTGAAATTGATTGTAAAACCGTTTCGAAACTCATGATGTTGTAATGATTGTATTATAAACGCTAAGTGTTATGTTTTGAAATTTTGTGATTACATGTTGGATTGTAAGACTATTTCGAAGTTCATGATGTTGTAGTGATCATGTTGAAATTGCTAAGTGTTAAGATTCGGAGTGGTGTATGAATGTGAATAAGTTAGTTTATGTATTTTTAGAAGATACGCAGGGAAATCGATTGACCAAATCGATTTGGCCATTCAAGAACTCAGCCATTTTTCACGAAATCGATTTGCACAATCGATTGGCTTCAACACAGGAGCTCTATCTTTCAGGAAATCGATTTGGCCAATCGATTGGATTCATTACAGGGGCTCTGTCCTTTAAGAAATTGATTTGCCCAATCGATTGGATCCAATACAGGGGCTCTGACTTACACGAAATCGATTTGCCCAATCGATTTGGCAATGCAGGGGTTAAGACCTTCATAAGTCGATTTGCCCAATCGATTGAAGTGAGTTCAAAGTTCAGTTTCACTAAAATAATTCCAG
Organism: Cicer judaicum; assembly: GCA_037974835.1. Classification (NCBI taxonomy): domain Eukaryota; kingdom Viridiplantae; phylum Streptophyta; class Magnoliopsida; order Fabales; family Fabaceae; genus Cicer; species Cicer judaicum. The sequence continues at coordinate 4,821,356 of JBBPBS010000206.1, forward strand.
GAAATCGATTTGGCAAATCGATTGGCTCAATGTAAATCCTCATTTTGAGTTAGATAACCGATTGCTCACTTGATGTCTCAATGTTTTGGTCAGTTATGTATTACTTGATTGATTGAGAACCTTATTTTGATTTCATTTACATTTGGCAAGAATTATATGAACTTTTAGCATATGGAAAATCCTTTTAAGATGCATGCTAAGTTGAGAGCCAGGATAATCATACCGGTTCGTTTTCTGTGGATGGGAATGCTTGACTGGAGCTATGTTAGGAGGATCCTACGGGGCGCGTGGTGATTACTCAGGGTGTATAGCTTCTTGGTAGAATGATCTGATTAGGTTGACATAGAGGGACCAAATGTCTTTATTTTGAATTGCGTTTTTATTTTAAATTTGAAGATTGTATCTTTACTAATATTTGTCAGTATGGCATCTTATTTTGACGAGTTCCATACATCACTTGTTATTGTGTAAATACTTTGGATTCAGATTTCGAAAAACTTTTCCGCTGCTTATAAATTGAAGACACAAATAACATGGATGTTTTGTTGTTGCACGAACTGCTGCAAAGACTCTACGGGATCTGGAGAAGAGGGAAAGAGGGATTTATGCTATTAAGTCAAGGGGATTGAAAGATTTTCGTCGTTACCATCCTCCAAAGTACAAGGGTGATGAGAACTCAAGAAAAGAGATTATTAGTCAATTCGAGAAATGGAAAAGATCTTCGAGATGACGAATTGTCAAGCAGACCTGAAGCCAATCATGACGACATGGAATTTATGAAATGGTTCCATGGACATAGAAGCTATGTGTTGGTGTAAACTCGAAGATGATGAGTATGGATGGATTAACATTAGACTAATAAGGAATTTCAAGTAAAGATCTAAGTTGAGGACTCTTGTTAAGAGAAGTATTAGGTGTTTTCCTAGTAGATTTCAGGATGAACCTGGATGAAGTTTGACAACTGTCAAGGAGATGTGAACATCATGGAATTGTTGAGAAGTTGAGGCTTCCATTTGGAGTAGCATTTGGTGCTTAGGTGTCAATGAAAGAGACTGGTATTGAAGTTAAGGGAGTGTTGCACATTAGGAGTAAAGACTCCTCTGGTTAGATAAAATACGCTTTGAGGAATGGTCGATACCTTGAGCGGAAAAGTTGAGCATTCGAGTTAGACTACATGATTTAATATCCATAAAGTTGGATGGAGGAACAAGTAATGCTTAAAACATTCATAATCGAAGGAGTTGAGGCACGAAAGTGATAAATGATTCATGTTAAGGATGGAAGTCTTTGGAGATTTTGAAGATCAAATTTGAGAATCCTATTAAATGATAGAAAGTGAAAAAGAAGAGATGGAATGAATGATTTGTGATTTAGTTGTTGGTCTTGGGGAAATCAAGTGTTGAGGTTTAAAACGAGTGTTGTAGTGACTAGATGAACAACGAAAGGTATATGGGTTTTTGAGACATTTCACTGCAAAATTTTGGACGATGAAGTTATAGATAATTATTTCTTAGGAGAATATGTGAGAAATAATTCTTTAGGACGTTCGATTGATTAGAATTCTTTCAGTTTGTATCTCGGTGAAGGTTGTGAAGGAATAAGAATCCAGCAAGTGAAACAAATATTGGAAAATGTGCCAAGAAATTTGTTGGAGCAGCACACAGAGATGTAGCTTATGACAATCAAAGATTCAGGAAAGGAATTATCTCACTTATAATTCAGACATTATTATTATAAAGGTATGCCAAGATATAAAGACATTACTTGAGTGCATGTCATGGGGATCGTGATTGTGTTCGTCAATCAAAGGAGTTAAATGTTTGTTTGATAGGAAACAATTGAACATGAAATGGAAATGTTTGGTGGGAATTAGTAAGCCTTGATTTATTGGAATCACTATAATGAAGATGTATCAAGGTTCGAGGTAGAAATTTAAGGTTTGTATAAATGGAAAAGTGATGGAGTGAATACAATGCGGTTGACCTGTCATAATGAAAGGATAATCATCAAATCGAAAATGAAGGACACAACGAAATTAAGAAGTATCAGAATGAATGTTGGCAGTAGAGGTAGGAGGATTATTTTCGAGTTTGTGCATAATTGCGAAGTATGTAAGAAATTTTCTAGTGAAGCGTGAATTTGAGGTGTCCGACATGAGACAAATGTAGACCTTGATCTGTGGAATAAATTCAAGTTGGATTTTAATGGAAAACGTGACTCTTGAAATGAAGTACTAAACTGAAAGGAAGTTTGTGTGTCCCTAGTGGTATAGTCTTTAGCATGATTTCGAAAATATTTGAGGAAGCTTGGATCCCCAAGCATATGTGGTGATGGAATTGTTAAATTTATAACTGGAATAACATACTGATAAGAACACTACAGTTGACGTAGTTGTACGACTTAAGAAAAATCGAGGATTTGTGGACAAGGGAGAAATTTCGGAGTTCTTGGATGTAGTGATTGTTCTGTGCTTAGTATGTTGGGGTCATTCTAAGTGTTTCAGTTTGGTACCAAGTGGATGCAAATGAGACTACGTGACATAGGTATGGGATATTTTACTTCGTCGACAGGATCAAAGTTATAGGAAAATAAGGGAAACTCAATGGGCCTTGAGGAGATTGTTGACTGCTTGTACATTAAGATAACCTCATATGTAAGTTGCAAGGGACACTATTACAGTTCGGTTAAGATAGTCTAAGCCACTATTGTGGTTGTATGCTATTTATTGACAAATTGAGGGACTGATCATCCTTAATCTCTTGTTGATAGTAGACAAAATCATGTTGAATGGAACGGACGAGCCTTACCGACTATGGATGTGTGTGAAGTTATTAAGCACCCTATGAAAAGGGGTAGGCAACATTTTTTTTCGAGAAGGCCGGGTGAAACAAGTTGTGACTGGTATGTTGAATTCGGGTACAAACCTAGTGTGAATTGTTACTCGTACTTTAAGTTTCGAGGACGAAACTAATTTTATGGGGGTAGTAATGTAAGACCCGTAATTTTAAATCCTAAATTATCTGATTTGAGGGTATTTTGTGTTAAATTGCTTAGGCTTTTAACCCAGTTTTTGGTATTTAGTGAGTTAAAGGCCGAAAATATAATTTTGGAAACTAGATTAAAATTATTCGTTAAAGAATAATTCATTTAGGTTTCGAAGAATATAATTCTGGGCGGTTTTATTCAAAATATCTCATGTTGCTGAAAATTGTATTTGACAATTGAGTTGCGACGAGAATAGATATTTTTATCGAAATAATTGGAGATGTGAGTGAAGTGATGGATGTGAGAGTTGTTAGATATTTATTGTTTTAGGTTTAAAATATTATATATATATATATATATATATATATTATATATATATGTTATATATATATATATATATATATATTATATATTATTGTATATGTATAAGAAAAGGAAAGAAGAGAAAGAAAAGAAATAGACAGGAAGGAAAAAGAGAGAAAGGAAAAAGAAAAGAAAGAAAAAAAAAGCTCTCCTTCCTCCTCCCTGCCTCGCGATCCCGTCTCCTACTTCCTCCTTTCCCTTCGTTTTTCTTGCTTCCTTTGAGTTCGAAAATCGAAACCCAGGGCTAGTGGGTGAGAAAGATCAAGTTCCCAACTCCTTCCTCCTTCTCGGATTCGAAAACGGGTTAGGGATTTCAAAAACCGTCAAACACAAACCTTCCCGTTTCACCTAGATCTAAGCTTCGTTTCGCAAAGAGATAGATGGGAAAGTTGCTCACTACCACGCTGTGGTGCTAGCGAACCAACTTTGGAAGCGGCGTTGCGAGCAGAAGATTTCACCGGATTTACCCGCGGCACTGTAATAGCATGTTACAGCTAACGTGAAGGTAAGGGCTCCTTCCAAACTTTTAGTTTGCATTTAGGGACTTATATGTGGTTGTGTGGAAAAGAATTTGGTTAGGGTTAAAGTAATGTTTCGTGGAAAAATGAATTTTAAATTCATTTGGGTATAATTTTGAGTCTATGGACGTTGTTGTGTTTTTGTGATGGATTGTATTGATTTGTGTCGTCGTATTCGACGCGTTCACATTTGATAATTATAGAATTTGAGATGTGTTTGTGTGGTTTGTGTGGAAAAATAGTTTGATGTGTTTTGGTGTGCATTATGGATTGAATGTGAAATTATGTTTGAGTTTGTTTTGCGTGGAATTTGAAAACATTAAGTTAAACGAGTATTAAGAATGGGGAATCTCTAAATGTCTCATTTACTTAATGTGTGTTTGTTTTGGAAAATCGTTTAAGATAACTGGGCGTTAAGAATGGGGAATCTCTTAATGTGTTGATTACTTAATGTTGTTTTGAAAATCGTTTAAGTTAACTGGGCGTTAAGAATGGGGAATCTCTTAATGTGTTGGTTACTTAATGTTGTTTTGAAAATCGTTTAAGTTAACTGGGCGTTAAGAATGGGGAATCTCTTAATGTCTTGGTTACTTAATGTTGTTTTAAAAATCATTTAAGTTAACTGTGCGTTAAGAATGGGGAATCTCTTAATGTCTTGGTTACTTAATGTTTTTTTGAAAATCGTTTAAGTTAACTGGGCGTTAAGAATGGGGAATCTCTTAATGTCTTGGTTACTTAATGTTGTTTTGAAAATAGTTTGAAGTTAAAAGAATATTAAGAATGGGGAATCTCTTAATATGTATGTCTGCTTAATGTTTGGCGTGAAAATCGTTTAAGTTAAATGAGTATTAAAAATGGGGAATCTTTTAATATATGTATTTACTTAACGATTGTTGTGGATGGAGTCAGTATATGCTCATGCATTTTCATGCTTTTTGTAAATCGTGTAGACCCGTGATAGGTGGCACCTTGATAAATAGTACTTTGGCCTGTGATAGGCGGTACGTTTATGATTTAAGTTTTTGTAAATTGTGCAGACCCGTGATAGGTGGCACCTTGGTAAATAGTACTTTGGCCCGTGATAGGCGGTACTTTTACGATTTACGATTTTTTGTAAATTGTGCAGACACGTGATAGGTGGCACCTTGGTAAAGAGTACTTTGGCCTGTGATAGGCGGTAGATTTACAATTTATGTTTTTTTCAGTAAACCGTGCAGACCCGTGATAGGTGGCACCTCGGTAATTCGTACTTTGGCCTGCGATAGGCGGTACAATTATGATTTACGGCCCTTCGAGAAGGGTTTTGGTTTGAAATTTCGAGTCCATGCATTTTGGCATATACGCATTGCATTAGGGTACTTGACACACGAGTCATGTTTGTTTGAAGTGTAGGAATGAGTGTTTGAACTTGAGATGACATTGTGATTGTGATGATTATACTAAGTGTCAATGTTTTGGAACAAATTGTGTGTAAGTGAAATTGAGTGTAAAACCGTTTCGAAACTCATGATGTTGTAATGAGTGTATTATAAATGCTAAGTGTTATGTTTTGGAATTTTGTGATAACATGTTGGATTGTAAGACTATTTCAAAGTTCATGATGTTGTAGTGATCATGTTGAAATTGCTAAGTGTTAAGATTCGGAGTGGTGTATGAATGTGAATGAGTTAGTTTATGTATTTTTAGAAGATTACGCAGGGAAATCGATTTGGCCATTCAAGAACTCAGCCATTTTTCACGAAATCGATTTGCCCAATCGATTGTCTTCAACACAGGAGCTCTGTCTTTCAGGACATCGATTTGGCCAATCGATTGGATTCATTACAGGGGCTCTGTCCTTCAGGAAATCGATTTGCCTAATCGATTGGATCCAATACAGGGACTCTAACTTACACGAAATCGATATGCCCAATTGATTTGGCAATGCAGGGGTTCAGACCTTCATAAATCGATTTGCCCAATCGATTGAAGTGAGTTCAAAGATCAGTTTCACTTAAATAATTCTAGGAAATCGATTTGGCAAATCGATTGGCTCAATGTAAATCCTCATTTTGAGTTAGATAACCGATTGCTCACTTGATGTCTCAATGTTTTGGTCAGTTATGTGTTACTTGATTGATTGAGAACCTTATTTTGATTTCATTTACATTTGGAAAGCATTATATGAACTTTTCGTATATGGAAAATCCTTTTAAGATGCATGCTATGATGAAAAGGTTAATTGTGCATTTAAGAACTTAAATGTTATGTGTTAACTGTTAATTTCGGTTGGTGACCCTTTACAACTATTGTGGAAATTTGGGCTTTGCCCTCAGATGAGAGCCAGGACAATCCTACCGGTTCGTACCCTGTGGATGGGAATGCTTGACTGGAGCTATGTTAGGAGGATCCTACGTGGCGCATGGTGATTACTCAGGGTGTATAGCTTCTTGGTAGAATGATCAGATTAGCTTGACATAGAGGGACCAAATGTCTTTATTTTGAAATGCGTTTTTATTTTAAATTGGAAGATAGTATCTTTACTAATATTGTCAGTATGGCATCTTATTTTGACGAGTTCCATATATCACTTGTTATTGTGTAAATACTTTGGATTCAGATTTCGAAAAACTTTTCCGCTGCTTATAAATTGAAATGACTTAAATATTTATCCAAATGTATTTCCTTATTTATTTCTCTGTTTTATTTTAATTTCTTTTGAAAAAAAATACACCCTCGCTTTGAAAATCGAAGTGTTACACAAATCATCATGTTCTCATAGATCCTTTCAACTCAGCCGAAGACTCATAAACGCAATGGTTGGGCCGGGTACTCATGTATTGCTCTGTAGCTCTCGACCTTTGAGAATAATCCACTAATCCACTTAGGAATTTCTCACAAGAGATACCCCCAAGGTCTATCAATCATACCTTAAAGTTTGACTGTATCCCTCAATGGTCAAGCTCATTTAAATGTACGTCCCCAAAATCGTTGGGCTTGTCAAACCCTCCGAATATGATAACCGAATATTCTGCACTTTGAAAATCCCCAACATCTAACTCATATCAATTCGATGATCACAACTCGATAACTCAATATAAGTTCAAATAATACACCAAAATTTATGTGTTTGTATATATATTTCATTCCACAATTTTCATCAGAATTTACATCATTATATACATACTAATCAATCTTAATCAAATCTCAACATTTCGAAAACACCAATCTTAATGAACAATCAAGTTCTATCAATTATAACATAAGCAAATCAAACAAGTAGTGCATTCAAGTAAAGTCATAATTTCATTAAAGGACACAAGAACACTCAAATGCACATCGTCTCAAATGCATATCGTCCATACAATAACCATTAGCATTTGAATTCACAAAAATCAAATATCATGCAATATTGACATAAATTAATACACAAAAGTTCCATAGATATCTAAATCATATTTTAGTCCTCATTGTTACTAGTCATATATTTCTAATTAATTACTAGTCAAAATTACAGCATTCCAAATCATCTCACCTTATATGTTATACTCATTAAATCAAACATTCTCTCACCCATTTAACTCAATTGGAACTTTCACCAAACATAAAAATCTCTACGACAACAACGAATCCAAACAACTTGACGTGCTCACTTCTTTTTCTTTGTAATAGAGGCGAGCAATAACCGAAAAAGGCTAAATAAATATGCAAATATAAACCCATGTAGATCAATTATAATTATTTTAACCTTCTAAGTGACGATAACTTCCATTGTAATTAACTCACACAATTGTGAACTCGAGAAAAAACATACAACCTAACAATATTGTCATTTTCCAGTTGAGCCTGAACTTAAGGACGATCAATTATTAACTATTTGTAATGTATACTTTAATATGTATTTTATAATACATATTAAAGTACACTTTAATGTATATATATTAAAGTACACTTTAATGTATATAAATTAATACAGTTGGCTTAAATCATGATGTTTCTTACATATTGATATTTTATTTTTTCAGATCCACATAACATTAATGGAATCATGAATTCATGTTTGGAAACTTGCAAGGACAAATAATGTATATTACTACATGTATGTAACACTACAAAAATCAAAAATCGGTTGACCTAATTAACTGTATTATTACTTTTGTGGCAATAAATAAACTTTTTCTCTCTTTCTTATTATATGTATATGTGTGGGGGATGAGATCAAATGACACTAAGGTGTCAAATTAAACTTTGACGATATATATCTTCTCCATTTAATTGGTTTTGATCTCAATGATTACGTTAATCCACTCAAAACTCTTGTGATTCCCTCTCCCTCTTAAACTTTTTCTCAAGTCTGAGCATTAGATCGACATATGTGGTGACTATCTCTAAACACTCTTATTCTCAATCTTGAGCCAATTTTTATGGTGATAATATGAAATAAGAGATCAACAACAAAATATTGAAACCTTTCATGATGTCTCAGTGCTTTGATAGTAATCTTATATCATCCTCAATCTCAGCACAAGAATGACTATGTTTTAATCACTTTTCATTTAACCAAATTTGTAATTGTCTGAAATTCACATATAAGATATTTTGTGATTTGAATTGAAACTTGATTTAATCTTATCTTTATGGAAATAATTGATTTCTTCTTGTTCAACAAAATTTTGAAATGAAATCCAAACCAAATGAAACTTACTTGATTGACTCTTAGCTCAATTATCAGCCCCTTTGAAATTATATCTACTTTTTTATGTCTATATTTTGCTTTTACATTTTAGCAGCATTAGTATATGCTTTTAATATTTACAACATTAACACAAAGGTTGACAATTGTTTATCCTTCCCATTCATCTCATCATGTAGATATGGTACACACTTAATTTTTTGGAGGCTTATAGTTTCAATTAATAAATGACACTAAACATACGTTTCATTAAGGTTGTCTTTCAATTTTGAAAGTTTCATTTTGGCCAAATCGTGTTTTCTCTGGGAGTAAATTAACAAGTCAAACAAAAAGGATGAACCACCAAAAAGAGCTTAAGCTTCAATAAAAAATAATCGACACTACATGGTGTTATGTTCTTAATAATGAAAGAGTAAAAATAGCATAAGAGCAAACATGAGACCTAGTGCAACAAAAATGAAGTAAAAAAAGACATGATAGACTGTTCATTGAATAGAGACATAGAGGCAAACAACAATTAGGATTTTAAAGACTGGAACAAGTCGCGCATGTGACATCCTAAACCCCAAAATAATATATATAATAATTTTACTATATTATTTTGAAAATAATTCACAATAGATAAATAAAACTTTTACCAATTTAATAAAAAATTTGCAACTAATTTAGGATATTACATTTCTCAAAGTACATATCAGTCACTTTAAACTAAATTTCTCAAATAAAATGGTGAAATATCAATATACTAGACTATAATTACTAGATTTAAGTCCAGAAACTAATACTACCACTAAAATTTATCTAATTAAATGAGTAAAATAGAATTTTTAAATCTTATTTCGGGTATCACATATCACAACGAACTTCTTCCAAACTTAAACATTAAGAATCTCTAACCTGTAATAACCGTAATTTTGCAAATGCAAGGCTAAGCTAGTCAAACACAAATAACGAGTGGTAGTAATTAAATTTGCGCAATATCACATGGTGACATAACAATCAAAATCTTCAAGAACAAAATATCAAAGGTTAACCGAACTCAATCACAATGAAACAGTCCCAAATATGCCATGTTTTGCATGTCCTATACTTTACACTTCTTCATCATTTGGTATCATTCTACTTTAAAGTATTTGGTTAAGAGGCTTAATACTATGCTACCACACAAGTGGACAAACATATCGCAAATCACCATGCTCTCATAGATCCTTTGTACTCAACCGAAGTCTCATAAACGCAATGGTTGGGCCGGGTACTCATGTATTGCTCTGTAGCTCTCGACCTTTGAGAATAATCCACTAATCCACTTAGGAATTTCTCACAAGAGATACCCCAAAGTCTATCAATCATACCTTAAAGTTTGATTGTATCCCTCAATGGTCAAGCTCATTTAAATGTACATTCCCAAAATCGTTGGGCTTGTCAGACCCTCCGAATATGATAACCAAATAATCTGCACTTTGAAAATCCCCAACATCTAACTCATATCAATTCGATGATCACAACTCGATAACTGAATATAAATTCACAAAATACACCAAAATTTATGTGTTTGTATATATATTTCATTCCACAATTTTCATCAGAATTTACATCATTATATACATACTAATCAATCTTAATCAAATCTCAACATTTCGAAAACACCAATCTTAATGAACAATCAAGTTCTATCAATTATAACATAAGAAAATCAAACAAGTAGTGCATTCAAGTAAAGTCATAATATCATTAAAGGACACAAGAACACTCAAATGCACACCGTCCATACATTAACCATTAGCATTGGAATTCACAAAAATCAAATATTATGCAATATTGACATAAATTAATACACTAAAGTTCCACAGATATCTAAATCATATTTTAGACCTCATTGTTACTAGTCATATATTTCTAATTAATTACTAGTCAGAATTACACCATTCCAAATCATCTCATCTTATATGTTATACTCTATAAATCAAATATTCTCTCACCCAATTACCTCAATTGGAACTTTCACCAAACATAACAATCTCTACGACAACAACGAATCCAAACAACTTGACGTGCTCACTTCTTTTTCTTTGTAAGAGAGGCGAGCAATAACCTAAAAAGGCATAATAATTATGCAAATATAAACCCATGTCGATCAATTATAATTATTTTAATCTTCTAAGCGATGATAACTTCCATTGTAATTAACTCACACAATTGTGAACTCGAGAAAAAACATACAACCTAACAATATCGTCATTTTCCAGTTAAGCCTGAACTTAAAGTCGATCAATTATTAACTATTTGTAATGTATACTTTAATATGTATTAAAGTACACTTTAATATATATATATATATATATATACACACGTCTATTTAAATTGAATTATATGATTAAAATCAATAATTGTTATATCATTTTTGTTTAAAGAAAAAATATAGGCTAAAGAGAGTTAGAACTTTAAAATAGAATTTAATATTTTAAAATTTAAAAACACAGTACTCACATGATAATTAAATACAATAATGCAAATTAAACATAACTCAGAAAGAATAGTGTATTATGATTAAAATAAAATTAATAGTTATCAAATAAATAAAACCTTTGGTTATATAATTGAAGCATAGTTTATTTAAAAATACAAAATTAAAATTTGAATTTAATGGAAATTATATTTATTTTTAATTTTTAACATAATTTTGTTTTTAACAAATCGTATACAATCATGTCTATTTATAGAGAGAAGAGATATAAATGTATAGCACAATTGTATTAATTAAATAAGTTGAATTTATTTTATTTATCGGACTAAAACTATTGAGATAAAGCAAAGTTTGCCAAATCAAAAATAAATATTAAACACAAAAATTTAACAAACATAATTTGTAATTAGTTATATATATAGACAAAAGTTTACTAAATTTAATCGTATAAAATTGATAATTGAAATTCAAAGTCCTTGGCCCTAAAATCCCATGAAAATAAGATGAACTCTAAGGCTTTGTCAGCCATTGAAGAAACCGAGAAAATTGAATGGGAAAATCATAGTGAAAAATTAGATGATGAAGACTTGTACTTTATACGAAATTACACACATATTTCTCTAACAATATTTTAACAATAAATTTAGATTTGTTGTTCCACATTTTCTTAATTGTTTTTTCTATTAAGTAAGCAACGAGTTAAATTAAAATGTTAGTTGCAACCATTTTTAATATCATTAAAACAACACTCATTTTGTCTTACCATTTTTAATACTATATTTTGTATCCTATCTAAATGATCCAACTTAGATTAATTTCTTACTCTATCATTTTAAAAATATAGTTACACAATAATACAAGTGATAAAAGAGCACGTCTAATATGATTTTTCAGTAGATAATTATATATATTAATATTTATTAAAATACTTTTAAAATAATGAATACTAAACTTAATATATAGGCTGTGTTTAAAGGATGGTCTTCATTATGGATTTATTTGAAAAATTATTATTTTTGATTTGATGCATCATACCGACACATTTGAGAGAGATTTATTTCTTGGCTCGACATTTGAGTTAATTATGAATGTTTAGTAATTAGTATTTCTTTAAAATAATATAATGATTAGAAAAATGTAAAATTTAACATATTATTAATTAACATTATAATTTTGACAAATTATTTGATTCCTCATATTGACCATTAATGATTAATATAATATTAACTTTATATTTATTAATATAATTTAATGCGTAGATATTGTTTTTTACGTAATAATTTATTTTCTATTTACACAAAATCTTTAATAAGTGAAATATGATATAACACATTAAATTATAATTCGGTTGATCAAACTTTTAAATATTTTTTAAAAGTTTAATATCCTACTATGTCATTAAAATATAACTAAAATTTTAACATAATAATTCAATGAGTAAAACATAAATATATGAATTACCTGACATTACATTTTCGAAAATATTATACATATTCTTAAATGTGTGTTTATAAATCCATATATAATAATTACTCAAATAAACTCAATTGAAAATAATACTCTACAAACAAAATCAATAAGTTATATTATTTTTGAAATTTTAAATCTTATTCACCTTAATAATAATAAATTATAGTCTACATATCTTGCGCAATCCGTGGGACACATTCTAGTTTATGTTTTTTTTTTTTTTTGCTTGTCAATTTTTAATTGGTTGTGTCTAGAGGCTGAAAATTAACAAAGTAAAAACTGAATATTTGATATCTTTGTCAAAAAGTCAATATATCAAATCTCAAACTATTATTTCTTTAGGTCTCTTTTAGTGTCATTGTAAAATATTTTCACTTAGACATCTAATAAAATTTTACCATATATATATTTTCAAATCAAACTTAATTATACAAAGAGAAATACAATATTTATAAGATATACAAGAAAAATGTCAAAGAGTGAGATGAAAAATGTTGTTATGATTATGGTCATAATTATGGCAATGAATATGTTTATTTTTGCTCTTGCCAATGAAACTTCTTCATTAACAACACCTGCACATGAAAATGCAGATAGTAGAATTGGTGTATTGCTTTGTCTTGGCAAGTGTGGTTTGAAATGTGCAAGTGACGTAGGAAATCCTACATCATTTGTAGGTTGTCTTACTACTTGTAGATTAAATTGTCATCAGAACTCATCACAAAATGCACGTGATTGTATTACAAATTGTGCTTAATCGAAGTCCAATAATATTGGTATTGGTATGTTAATTCTTTCTCGCTTTTATATTATATATTGGTATGATTATCAATCTAATACTATAAATTAATACAGTTGGCTTAAATCATGATGTTTCTTAGATATTGATATTTTATTTTTTCAGATCCACATAACATTAATGGAATCATGAATTCATGTTTGGAAACTTGCAAGGACAAATAATGTATATTACTACATGTATGTAACACTACAAAAATCAAAAATCGGTTGACCTAATTAACTGTATTATTACTTTTGTGGCAATAAATAAACTTTTTCTCTCTTTCTTAATATATGTATATGTGTGGGGGATGAGATCAAATGACACTAAGGTGTCAAATTAAATTTTGACGATATATATATTCTCCATTTAATTAGTTTTGATCTCAATGATTACGTTAATCCACTCAAAACTCTTGTGATTCCCTCTCCCTCTTAAACTTTTTCTCAAGTCTGAACATTAGATCGACATATGTGGCGACTATCTCTGAACACTCTTATTCTCAATCTTGAGCCAATTTTTATGGTGATAATTTGAAATAAGAGATGAACAACAAAATATTGAAACCTTTCATGATGTCTCAGTGCTTTGATAGTAATCTTATATCAACCTCAATCTCAGCATAAGAATGACTATGTTTTATTCACTTTTCATTTAACCAGTTTTGTAATTGTCTGAAATTCACATATAAGATATTTTGTGATTTGAATTGAACCTTGATTTAATCTTATCTTTATGGAAATAATAGATTTCTTTTTGTTCAACAAAATTTTGAAATGAAAACCAATCCAAATGCAACTTACTTGATTGAATCTTAGCTCAATTATCAGCGCCTTTGAAATTATATCTACTTTTTTATGTCTATTTTTTGCTTTTACATTTTAGCAGCATTAGTGTATGCTTTTAATATTTACAACATTAACACAAAGGTTGACAATTGTTTATCCTTCTCATTCATCTCATCAAGTAGATATGGTACACACTTAATTTTTTGGAGGCTTATAGTTTCAATTAATAAATGACACTAAACATACGTTTCATTAAGGTTGTCTTTCAATTTTGAAAGTTTCATTTTGGCCAAATGGTGTTTTCTCTGGGAGTTAATTAACAAGTGAAACAAAAAGGATGAACCACAAAAATGAGCCAAAGCTTCAATAAAAAATAATCGACACTAGATGGTGTTATGTTCTTAATAATGAAAGAGTAAAAATAGCATAAGAGCAAACATGAGACCTAGTGCAACAAAAATGAAGTAAAAAAAGACATGATAAACTGTTCATTGAATAGATACATAGAGGCAAACAACAATTAGGATTTTAAAGAGTGGAACAAGTCGCGCATTTGACATCCTAAACCCCAAAATAATATATATAATAATTTTACTATATTATGTTGAAAATAATTCACAATAGATAAATAAAACTTTTACCAATTTAATAAAAAATTTGCAACTAATTTAGGATATTACATTTCTCAAAGTACATATCGGTCACTTTAAACTAAATTTCTCAAATAAAATGGTGAAATATCAATATACTAGACTATAATTTCTAGATTTAAGTCCATAAACTAATACTACCACTAAAATTTATCTAATTAAATGAGTAAAATAGAATTTTTAAATCTTATTTCGGGTATCACATATCACAACGAACTTCTTCCAAACTTAAACATTAAGAATCTCTAACCTGTAATAACCGTAATTTTGTAAATACAAGGCTAAGCTAGTTAAACACAAATAACGAATGGTAGTAATTAAATTTGCACAATATCACATGGTGACATAACAATCAAAATCTTCAAGAACAAAATATCAAAGGTTAACCGAACTCAATCACAATGAAACAGTCCCAAATATGCCATGTTTTGCATGTCCTATACAAGAGATACCCCCACTTAGGAATTTCTCACAAGAGATACCCCCAAGGTCTATCAATCATACCTTAAAGTTTGACTGTATCCCTCAATGGTCAAGCTCATTTAAATGTACGTCCCCAAAATCGTTGGGCTTGTCAGACCCTCCGAATATGATAACCGAATATTCTGCACTTTGAAAATCCCCAACATCTAACTCATATCAATTCGATGATCACAACTCGATAACTCAATATAAGTTCAAATAATACACCAAAATTTATGTGTTTGTATATATATTTCATTCCACAATTTTCATCAGAATTTACATCATTATATACATACTAATCAATCTTAATCAAATCTCAACATTTCGAAAATACCAATCTTAATGAACAATCAAGTTCTATCAATTATAACATAAGCAAATCAAACAAGTAGTGCATTCAAGTAAAGTCATAATTTCATTAAAGGACACAAGAACACTCAAATGCACATCGTCTCAAATGCATATCGTCCATACAATAACCATTAGCATTGGAATTCACAAAAATCAAATATCATGCAATATTGACATAAATTAATACACAAAAGTTCCATAGATATCTAAATCATATTTTAGTCCTCATTGTTACTAGTCATATATTTCTAATTAATTACTAGTCAAAATTACAGCATTCCAAATCATCTCACCTTATATGTTATACTCATTAAATCAAACATTCTCTCACCTATTTAACTCAATTGGAACTTTCACCAAACATAAAAATCTCTACGACAACAACGAATCCAAACAACTTGACGTGCTCACTTCTTTTTCTTTGTAATAGAGGCGAGCAATAACCGAAAAAGGCTAAATAAATATGCAAATATAAACCCATGTAGATCAATTATAATTATTTTAACCTTCTAAGTGATGATAACTTCCATTGTAATTAACTCACACAATTGTGAACTCGAGAAAATCATACAACCTAACAATATTGTCATTTTCCAGTTGAGCCTGAACTTAAGGACGATCAATTATTAACTATTTGTAATGTATACTTTAATATGTATTTTATAATACATATTAAAGTACACTTTAATGTATATATATTAAAGTACACTTTAATGTATATAAATTAATACAGTTGGCTTAAATCATGATGTTTCTTACATATTGATATTTTATTTTTTCAGATCCACATAACATTAATGGAATCATGAATTCATGTTTGGAAACTTGCAAGGACAAATAATGTATATTACTACATGTATGTAACACTACAAAAATCAAAAATCGGTTGACCTAATTAACTGTATTATTACTTTTGTGGCAATAAATAAACTTTTTCTCTCTTTCTTATTATATGTATATGTGTGGGGGATGAGATCAAATGACACTAAGGTGTCAAATTAAACTTTGACGATATATATCTTCTCCATTTAATTGGTTTTGATCTCAATGATTACGTTAATCCACTCAAAACTCTTGTGATTCCCTCTCCCTCTTAAACTTTTTCTCAAGTCTGAGCATTAGATCGACATATGTGGTGACTATCTCTAAACACTCTTATTCTCAATCTTGAGCCAATTTTTATGGTGATAATATGAAATAAGAGATCAACAACAAAATATTGAAACCTTTCATGATGTCTCAGTGCTTTGATAGAATGACTATGTTTATCTTATATCATCCTCAATCTCAGCACAAGAATGACTATGTTTTAATCACTTTTCATTTAACCAAATTTGTAATTGTCTGAAATTCACATATAAGATATTTTGTGATTTGAATTGAAACTTGATTTAATCTTATCTTTATGGAAATAATTGATTTCTTCTTGTTCAACAAAATTTTGAAATTAAATCCAAACCAAATGCAACTTACTTGATTGAATCTTAGCTCAATTATCAGCGCCTTTGAAATTATATCTACTTTTTTATGTCTATTTTTTGCTTTTACATTTTAGCAGCATTAGTATATGCTTTTAATATTTACAACATTAACACAAAGGTTGACAATTGTTTATCCTTCCCATTCATCTCATCATGTAGATATGGTACACACTTAATTTTTTGGAGGCTTATAGTTTCAATTAATAAATGACACTAAACATACGTTTCATTAAGGTTGTCTTTCAATTTTGAAAGTTTCATTTTGGCCAAATCGTGTTTTCTCTGGGAGTAAATTAACAAGTCAAACAAAAAGGATGAACCACCAAAAAGAGCTTAAGCTTCAATAAAAAATAATCGACACTACATGGTGTTATGTTCTTAATAATGAAAGAGTAAAAATAGCATAAGAGCAAACATGAGACCTAGTGCAACAAAAATGAAGTAAAAAAAGACATGATAGACTGTTCATTGAATAGAGACATAGAGGCAAACAACAATTAGGATTTTAAAGACTGGAACAAGTCGCGCATGTGACATCCTAAACCCCAAAATAATATATATAATAATTTTACTATATTATTTTGAAAATAATTCACAATAGATAAATAAAACTTTTACCAATTTAATAAAAAATTTGCAACTAATTTAGGATATTACATTTCTCAAAGTACATATCAGTCACTTTAAACTAAATTTCTCAAATAAAATGGTGAAATATCAATATACTAGACTATAATTACTAGATTTAAGTCCAGAAACTAATACTACCACTAAAATTTATCTAATTAAATGAGTAAAATAGAATTTTTAAATCTTATTTCGGGTATCACATATCACAACGAACTTCTTCCAAACTTAAACATTAAGAATCTCTAACCTGTAATAACCGTAATTTTGCAAATGCAAGGCTAAGCTAGTCAAACACAAATAACGAGTGGTAGTAATTAAATTTGCGCAATAGCACATGGTGACATAACAATGAAAATCTTCAAGAACAAAATATCAAAGGTTAACCGAACTCAATCACAATGAAATAGTCCCAAATATGCCATGTTTTGCATGTCCTATACTTTACACTTCTTCATCATTTGGTATCATTCTACTTTAAAGTATTTGGTTAAGAGGCTTAATACTATGCTACCACACAAGTGGACAAACATATCGCAAATTGTAAGACCCGTAATTTTAAATCCTAAATTATCTGATTTGAGGGTATTTTGCGTTAAATTGCTTAGGCTTTTAACCCAGTTTTCGGTATTTAGTGAGTTAAAGGCCGATAATATAATTTTGGAAATTGGATTAAAATTATTCATCGAAGAATATAATTCTGGGTGGTTTTGTTCAAAATATCTCAGGTTGCTGAAAATTGTATTTGACAATTGAGTTACGACGAGAGTAGATATTTTTATCAAAATAATTGGAGATGTGAGTTAAGTGATGGATGTGAGAGTTGTTAGATATTTATTGGTTTAGGTTTAAATTATTATATATATATATATAATATATATGTTATATATATATATATTATATATTATTGTATATGTATAAGAAAAGGAAAGAAGACAAAGAAAAGAAATAGAAAGGAAGGGAAAAGAGAGAAAGGAAAAAGAAAAGAAAGAAAAACAAAAGAAGTTCTCCTTCCTCCTCCCTGCCTCGCGATCCCATCTCCTACTTCCTCCTTTCCCTTGATTTTTCTTGCTTCCTTTGAGTTCGAAAATCGAAACCCAGGGCTAGTGGGTGAGAAAGATCAAGTTCCCAACCCCTTCCTCCTTCTCGGATTCGAAAACGGGTTAGGGATTTCAAAAACCGTCAAACACAAACCTTCCCGTTTCACCTAGATCTAAGGTTCGTTTCGCAAAGAGATAGAATGGAAAGTTTCTCACTACCACGCTACGGTGCTAGGGAACCAAATTTAAAAGCGGCGTTGCAAGCGGAAGCTTTTACCGGATTTACCCGCAGCACTGTAATCGCACGTTACAGCTTACGCGAAGGTAAGGGCTCCTTCCAAACTTTTAGTTTGCATTTAGGGACTTATCTGTGGTTGTGTGGAAAAGAATTTGGGTAGGATTAAAGTAATGTTTCGTGGAAAAATGAATTTTAAATTCATTTGGGTATGATTTTGAGTCTATGGACGTTGTTGTGTTTGTGTGATGGATTGTATTGATTTGTGTCATTGTATTCGACGTGTTCACATTTGATAATTATAGAATTTGAGATGTGTTTGTGTGGTTTGTGTGGAAAAATAGTTTGATGTGTTTTGGTGTGAATTATGGATTGAATGTGAAAGTATGTTTGAGTTTATTTTGTGTGGAATTTGAAAACCATTAAATTAAACGAGTAATAAGAATGGTGAATCTCTTAATGTCTCATTTACTTAATGTGTGTTTGTTTTGGAAAATCGTTTAAGTTAACTAGGCGTTAAGAGTGGGGAATCTCTTAATGTGTTGGTTACTTAATGTTGTTTTGAAAATCGTTTAAGTTAACTGGGCGTTAAGAATGGGGAATCTCTTAATGTCTTGGTTACTTAATGTTGTTTTGAAAATCGTTTAAGTTAACTGGGTGTTAAGAATGGGGAATCTCTTAATGTCTTGGTTACTTAATGTTGTTTTAAAAATCGTTTAAGTTAACAGGACGTTAAGAATGGGGAATCTCTTAATGTCTTGGTTACTTAATGTAGTTTTGAAAATCGTTTAAGTTAACTGGGTGTTAAGAATGGGGAATCTCTTAACGTCTTGGTTACTTAATGTTGTTTTGAAAATCGTTTAAGTTAACTGGGCGTTAAGAATGGGGAATCACTTAATGTCTTGGTTACTTAATGTTGTTTTGAAAATAGTTTGAAGTTAAAAGAATATTAAGAATGGGGAATCTCTTAATATGTCTGTCTGCTTAATGTTTGGCGTGAAAATCGTTTAAGTTAAATGAGTATTAAAAATGGGGAATCTTTTAATATTTGTATTTACTTAACGATTGTTGTGGATGGAGTCAGTATATGCTCATGCATTTTCATGCTTTTTGTAAATCGTGTAGACCCATGATAGGTGGCACCTTGATAAATAGTACTTTGGCCTGTGATAGGCGGTACATTTATGATTTACGTTTTTGTAAATTGTGCAGACCCATGATAGGTGGCACCTTGGTAAATAGTACTTTGGCCCGTGATAGGCGGTACTTTTACGATTTATGGTTTTATGTAAATTGTGCAGACCCGTGAAAGGTGGCACCTTGGTAAAGAGTATTTTGGCCTGTGATAGGCGGTACATTTACAATTTACGTTCTTTTTAGTAAACTGTGCAGACCCGTGATAGGTGGCACCTTGGTAAACGGTACGGGCCCTTGATATGCAGTACGTTTATGGTTTATGCTTTTTAGTAAATCGTGCAGACCCGTGATAGGTGGCACCTCGGTAATTGGTACTTTGGCTTGCGATAGGCGGTATAATTATGATTTACGGCCCTGCGATAGGCGGTAATTGGTACTTTAGTACACAAAATCTTTAATAAGTGAAATATGATATAACACATTAAATTATAATTCGGTTGATCAAACTTTTAAATATTTTTTAAAAGTTTAATATCCTACTATGTCATTAAAATATAACTAAAATTTTAACATAATAATTCAATGAGTAAAACATAATATATGAATTACCTGACTTTACATTTTCGAAAATATTATACATATTCTTAAATGTGTGTTTATAAACCCATATATAATAATTACTCAAATAAACTCAATTGAAAATAATACTCTACAAACAAAATCAATAAGTTATATTATTTTTGAAATTTTAAATCTTATTCACCTTAATAATAATAAATTATAGTCCACATATCTTGCGCAATCCGTGGGACACATTCTAGTTTATGTTTTTTTTGTTTTTTGCTTGTCAATTTTTAATTGGTTGTGTCTAGAGGCTGAAAATTAACAAAGTAAAAACTGAATATTTGATATCTTTGTCAAAAAGTCAATATATCAAATCTCAAACTATTATTTCTTTAGGTCTCTTTTAGTGTCATTGTAAAATATTTTCACTTAGACATCTAATAAAATTTTACCATATATATATTTTCAAATCAAACTTAATTATACAAAGAGAAATACAATATTTATAAGATATACAAGAAAAATGTCAAAGAGTGAGATGAAAAATGTTGTTATGATTATGGTCATAATTATGGCAATGAATATGTTTATTTTTGCTCTTGCCAATGAAACTTCTTCACTAACAACACCTGCACATGAAAATGCAGACAGTAGAATTGGTGTATTGCTTTGCCTTGGCAAGTGTGGTTTGAAATGTGCAAGTGACGTAGGAAATCCTACATCATTTGTAGGTTGTCTTACTACTTGTAGATTAAATTGTCATTAGAACTCATCACAAAATGCACGTGATTGTACTACAAATAGTGCTTAATCGAAGTCCAATAATATTGGTATTGGTATGTTTATTCTTTCTCGCTTTTATATTATATATTGGTATGATTATCAATCTAATACTATAAATTAATACAGTTGGCTTTAATCATGATGTTTCTTACATTTTGATATTTCATTTTTTCAGATCCACATAACATTAATGGAATCATGAATTCATGTTTGGAAACTTGCAAGGACAAATAATGTATATACTACATGTATGTAACACTACAAAAATCGAAAATCGGTTGACCTAATTAAATGTATTATTACTTTTGTGGCAATAAATAAACTTTTTCTCTCTTTCTTATTATATGTATATGTGTGGGGGATGAGATCAAATGACACTAAGGTGTCAAATTAAACTTTGACGATATATATCTTCTCCATTTAATTAGTTTTGATCTCAATGATTACGTTAATCCACTCAAAACTCTTGTGATTCCCTCTCCCTCTTAAACTTTTTCTCAAGTCTGAGCATTAGATCAACATATGTGGCGACTATCTCTAAACACTCTTATTTCTCAAAGTACATATCGGTCACTTTAAACTAAATTTCTCAAATAAAATGGTGAAATATCAATATACTAGACAATAATTTCTAGATTTAAGTCCAGAAACTAATACTACCACTAAAATTTATTTAATTAAATGAGGAAAATAGAATATTTAAATCTTATTTCGGGTATGACATATCACAACGAACTTTTTCCAAACTTAAACATTAAGAATCTCTAACCTGTAATAATCGTAATTTTGCAAATGCAAGGCTAAGCTAGTCAAACACAAATAACGAATGGTAGTAATTAAATTTGCGCAATATCACATGGTGACATAACAATCAAAATCTTCAAGAACAAAATATCAAAGGTTAACCGAACTCAATCACAATGAAACAGTCCCAAATATGCCATGTTTTGCATGTCCTATACTTTACACTTCATCATTTGGTATCATTCTACTTTAAAGTATTTGGTTAAGAGGTTTAATACAATGCTACCACACAAGTGGACAAACATATCGCAAATCACCATGCTCTCATAGATCCTTTCTACTCAACCAAAGACTCATAAACGCAATGGTTGGGCCGGGTACTCATGTATTGCTTTGTAGCTCTCGACCTTTGAGAATAATCCACTAATCCACTTAGTAATTTCTCACAAGAGATACCACCAAGGTCTATCAATCATATCTTAAAGTTTGACTGTATCCCCAAAATCGTTGGGCTTGTCAGACCCTCTGAATATGATAACCAAATAATCTACACTTTGAAAATCCCCAACATCTAACTCATATCAATTCGATGATCATAACTCGATAACTGAATATAAATTCACAAAATACACCAAAATTTATGTGTTTGTATATATATCTCATTCCACAATTTTCATCAGAATTTACATCATTATATACATACTAATCAATCTTAATCAAATCTCAACATTTCGAAAACACCAATCTTAATGAACAATCAAGTTCTATCAATTATAACATATGAAAATCAAACAAGTAGTGCATTCAAGTAAAGTCATAATATCATTAAAGGACACAAGAACACTCAAATGCACACCGTCCATACATTAACCATTAGCATTGGGATTCACAAAAATCAAATATCATGCAATATTGACATAAATTAATACACTAAAGTTCCATAGATATCTAAATCATATTTTAGTCCTCATTGTTACTAGTCATATATTTCTAATTAATTACTCGTCAGAATTACACCATTCCAAATCATCTCATCTTATATGTTATACTCATTAAATCAAACATTCTCTCACCCAATTACCTCAATTGGAACTTTTACCAAACATAACAATCTCTACGAAAACAACGAATCCAAACAACTTGACGTGCTCACTTCTTTTCCTTTGTAATAGAGGCGAGCAATAACCGAAAAAGGCTAAATAAATATGCAAATATAAACCCATGTAGATCAATTATAATTATTTTAACCTTCTAAGCGATGATAACTTCCATTGTAATTAACTCACACAATTGTGAACTCGAGAAAAAAGATACAACCTAACAATATCGTCATTTTCCACTTAAGCCTGAACTTAAAGACGATCAATTATTAACTATTTGTAATGTATAATTTAATATGTATTTTATAATACATATTAAAGTACACTTTAATATATATATATATATATATATATATGTACACGTCTATGTAAATTCAATAATTGTTATAACATTTTTGTTTAAAGAAAAAATATAGGCTAAAGAGAGTTAGAACTTTAAAATAGAATTTAATATTTTCAAATTTAAAAATACAGTACTCACATGATAATTAAATACAATAATGCAAATTAAACATAACTCAGAAAGAATAGTATATTATGATTAAAATAAAATTAATATTTATCAAATAAATAAAACCTTTGGTTATATAATTGAAGCATAGTTTATTTAAAAATACAAAACTAAAATTTGAATTTAATGGAAATTATATTTATTTTTAATTTTTAACATAATTTGGTTTTTAACAAATCGTATACAATCATGTCTATTTATAGAGAGAAGAGATATAAATATATAGCACAATTGTATTAATTAAATAAGTTGAATTTATTTTATTTATCGGACTAAAACTATTGAGATAAAGCAAAGTTTGCCAAATCAAAAATAAATATTAAACACAAAAATTTAACAAACATAATTTGTAATTAATTATATATATAGACAAAAGATTACTAAATTTAATCGTATAAAATTGATAATTGAAATTCAAAGTCCTTGACCCTATTTTTAATACTATATTTCGTATCCTATATAAATGATCCAACTTAGATTAATTTCTTACTCAATCATTTTAAAAATATAGTTACACGATAATACAAGTGATAAAAGAGCACGTCTAATATGATTTTCCAGTAGATAATTATATATATTAATATTTATTAAAATACTTTTAAAATTATGAATACTAAACTTAATATATAGGCTGTGTTTAAAGGATGGTCTTCATTATGGATTTACTTGAAAATTTATTATTTTTGATTTGATGCATCATACCCACACATTTGAGAGAGATTCAATTTTTTGCTCGACATTTGAGTTAGTAATGAATCTTTAGCAATTAGTATTTCTCTAAAATAATATAGTAATTAGAAAAATGTAAAATTTAACATATTATTAATTAACATTATAATTTTGACAATTATTAACTATTTGTAATTATACTTTAATAAGTACACTTTAATATATATATATGTATATACGTCTATGTAAATTGAATTATATCATTAAAATAAATAATTGTTATATCATTTTTGTTTAAAGAAAAAATATAGGCTAAAGAGAGTTAGAACTTTAAAATAGAATTTAATATTTTCAAATTTAAAAATACAGTACTCACATGATAATTAAATACAATAATGCAAATTAAACATAACTCAGAAAGAATAGTGAATTATGATTAAAATATAATTAATATTTTTCAAATAAATAAAACCTTTGGTTATATAATTGAAGCATAGTTTATTTAAAAATACAAAACTAAAATATAAATTTAATGGAAATTATATTTATTTTTAATTTTTAACATTATTTGGTTTTTAACAAATCGTATAGAATCATGTCTATTTATAGAGAGAAGAGATATAAATGTATAGCACAATTGTATTAATTAAATAAGTTGAATTTATTTTATTTATCGGACTAAAACTATTGAGATAAAGCAAAGTTTGCCAAATCGAAAATAAATATTAAACACATAAATTTAACAAACATAATTTGTAATTAGTTATATATATAAACAATAGTTTACTAAATTTAATCGTATAAAATTGATAATTGAAATTCAAAGTCTTTGGCCCTAAAATCCCAAGGAAAGAAGATGAACTCTAAGGCTTTGTCAGCCATTGAAGAAACGGAGAAAATTGAATGGGAAAATCATAGTGAAGAATCAGATGATGAAGACTTATACTTTATACGAAATTACACACATATTTCTCTAACAATATTTTAACAATAAATTTAGATTTGTTGTTCCACATTTTCTTAATTGTTTTTTCTATTAAGTAAGCAACGAGTTAAATTAAAATGTTAGTTGCAACCATTTTTAACATCATTAAAACAACACACATTTTGTCTTACCATTTTTAATACTATATTTCGTATCCTATCTAAATGATCCAACTTAGATTAATTTCTTACTCAATCATTTAAAAAATATAGTTACACTATAATACAAGTGATAAAAGAGCACGTCTAATATGATTTTCCAGTAGATAATTATATATATTAATATTTATTAAAATACTTTTAAAATTATGAATACTAAACTTAATATATAGGCTGTGTTTAAAGGATGGTCTTCATTATGGATTTATTTGAAAAATTATTATTTTTGATTTGATGCATCATACCCACGCATTTGAGAGAGAATTATTTTTTGGCTCGACATTTGAGTTAGTGATGATTGTTTAGCAATTAGTATTTCTTTAAAATAATATAGTAATTAGAAAAATGTAAAATTTAACATATTATTAATTAACATTATATTTTTGACAAATTATTTGATTCCTCATATAGACCATTAATGATTAATATAATATTAACTTTATATTTATTAATATAATTTAATGCGTAGATATTGTTTTTTAGGTAATACTTTATTTTCTATTTACACAAAATCTTTAATGAGTAAAATATGATATAACACATTAAATTATAATTCGGTTGATGAAACTTTTAAATATTTTTTAAAAGTTTAATATCCTACTATGTCATTAAAATATAACTAAAATTTTAAAATAATAATTCAATAAGTAAAACATAATATATGAATTAGCTGACTTTACATTTTCGAAAATATTATACATATTCTTAAATGTGTGTTTATAAACCCATATATAATAATTACTCAAATAAATACAATTGAAAATAATACTCTACCAACAAAATCAATAAGTTATATTATTTTTGAAATTTTAAATCTAATTCACCTTAATAATAATAAATTATAGTCTATATATCTTGTGCAATCCGTGAGACACATTCTAGTTTTTTTTTGTTTTTGCTTGTCAATTTTTAATTGGTTGTGTCTAGAGGCTGATATTTTAGTGGAGTGACCATCTAAGAAGTTTTTACAATAAAGTAAAAACTGAATATTTGATATCTTTGTCAAAAAGTCAATATATCAAATCTCAAACTATTATTTCTTTAGGTCTCTTTTAGTGTCATTGTAAAATATTTTCACTTAGACATCTAATAAAATTTTACCATATATATATTTGTGTAGTCAGTTACAAAATAATATTATGACATATATAAATTGTGAAAAAATCTGATTTTTTTTCCATTAAGCTAAAAATATATGAAAATCTATAGACTATAATTTATTATTACTAAGCTTTTGATACATAAGTGTTAATCATGTCACATTCCAGAATTGACAATCATCAATGTATTTCTTATTTAGGGTTTGGAAATGTACTCAAGATGACGTTTTTCAATGATTATAAATGGAGAACAACATAGATTTTCAAATCAAACTTAATTATACAAAGAGAAATACAATATTTATAAGATATACAAGAAAAATGTCAAAGAGTGAGATGAAAAATGTTGTTATGATTATGGTCATAATTATGGCAATGAGTATGTTTATTTTTGCTCTTGCCAATGAAACTTCTTCACTAACAACACCTGCACATGAAAATGCCGATAGTAGAATTGGTGTATTGCTTTGCCTTGGCAAGTGTGGTTTGAAATGTGCAAGTGACGTAGGAAATCCTACATCATTTGTAGGTTGTCTTACTACTTGTCGATTAAATTGTCATCAGAACTCATCACAAAATGCACGTGATTGTACTACAAATTGTGCTTAATCGAAGTCCAATAATATTGGTATTGGTATGTTTATTCTTTCTCGCTTTTATATTATATATTGGTATGATTATCAATCTAATACTATAAATTAATACAGTTAGCTTAAATCATGACGTTTCTTACATATTGATATTTTATTTTTTCAGATCCACATAACATTAATGGAATCATGAATTCATGTTTGGAAACTTGCAAGGACAAATAATGTATATTACTACGTGTATGTAACAATACAAAAATCGAAAATCGGTTGACCTAATTAACTGTATTATTACTTTTGTGGCAATAAATAAACTTTTTCTCTTTTTCTTATTATATGTATATGTGTGGGGATGAGATCAAATGACACTAAGGTGTCAAATTAAACTTTGACGATATATATCTTCTCCATTTAATTAGTTTTGATCTCAATGATTACGTTAATCCACTCAAAACACTTGTGATTCCCTCTCCCTCTTAAACTTTTTCTCAAGTCTGAGCATTAGATCGACATATGTGGCGACTATCTCTGAACACTCTTATTCTCAACCTTGCGCCAATTTTTATGGTGATAATATGAAATAAGAGATGAACAACAAAATATTGAAACCTTTCATGATGTATCAGTGCTTTGATAGTAATCTTATATCATCCTCAATCTCAGCACAAGAATGACTATGTTTTAATCACTTTTCATTTAACCCAATTTGTAATTGTCTGAAATTCACATATAAGATATTTTGTGATTTGAATTGAAACTTGATTTAATCTTATCTTTATGGAAATAATTGATTTCTTCTTGTTAAACAAAATTTTGAAATGAAAACCAAACTAAATGCAACTTACTTGATTGAATCTTAGCTCAATTATCAGCACCTTTGAAATTATATCTACTTTTTTATGTCTATATTTTGCTTTTACATTTTAGCAGCATTAGTGTATGCTTTTAATATTTACAACATTAACACAAAGGTTGACAATTGTTTATCCTTCTCATTCATCTCATCAAGTAGATATGGTACACATTTAATTTTTTGGAGGCTTATAGTTTCAATTAATAAATGACACTAAACATACGTTTCATTAAGGAAGTCTTTCAATTTTGAAAGTTTCATTTTGGCCAAATCGTGTTTTCTCTGGGAGTTAATTAACAAGTGAAACAAAAAGGATGAACCACAAAAATGAGCTTAAGCTTCAATAAAAAATAATCGACACTACATGGTGTTATGTTCTTAATAATGAAAGAGTAAAAATAACATAAGAGCAAACATGAGACCTAGTGCAACAAAAATGAAGTAAAAAAAGACATGATAAACTGTTCAGTGAATAGAGACATAGAGGCAAACAACAATTAGGATTTTAAAGAGTGGAACAAGTCACGCATGTGACATGCTAAACCCCAAAATAATATATATAATAATTTTACAATATTATTTTAAAAATAATTCACAATAGATAAATAAAACTTTTACCAATTTAATAAAAAATTTGCAATTAATTTAGGATATTACATTTCTCAAAGTACATATCGGTCACTTTAAACTAAATTTCTCAAATAAAATGGTGAAATATCAATATACTAGACTATAATTTCTAGATTTAAGTCCAGAAACTAATACTACCACTAAAATTTATCTAATTAAATGAGTAAAATAGAATTTTTAAATCTTCTTTCGGGTATCACATATCACAACGAACTTCTTCCAAACTTAAACATTAAGAATCTCTAACCTGTAATAACCGTAATTTTGCAAATGCAAGGCTAAGCTAGTCAAACACAAATAACGAATGGTAGTAATTAAATTTGCGCAATATCGCATGGTGACATAACAATCAAAATCTTCAAAAACAAAATATCAAAGGTTAACCGAACTCAATCACAATAAAATAGTCCCAAATATGCCATGTTTGGCATGTCCTATACTTTACACTTCTTCATCATTTGGTATCATTCTACTTTAAAGTATTTGGTTAAGAGGCTGAATACTATGCTACCACATAAGTGGACAAACATATCGCAAATCACCATGCTCTCATAGATCCTTTCTACTCAACCGAAGACTCATAAACGCAATGTATGGGCCGGGTACTCATATATTGCTCTGTAGCTCTTGACCTTTGAGAATAATCCACTAATCCACTTAGGAATTTCTCACAAGAGATACCCCCAAGGTCTATCAATCATACCTTAAAGTTTGACTGTATCCCTCAATGGTCAAGCTCATTTAAATGTACTTCCCCAAAATCGTTGGACTTGTCAGACCCTCCGAATATGATAACCAAATAATCTGCACAATATAAATTCGATGATCACAACTCGATAACACAATATAAATTCACAAAATACACCAAAATTTATGTGTTTGTATATATATTTCATTCCACAATTTTCATCAAAATTTACATCATTATATACATACTAATCATTCTTAATCAAATCTCAACATTTCGAAAACACCAATCTTAATGAACAATCAAGTTCTATCAATTATAACATAAGAAAATCAAACAAGTAGTACATTCAAGTAAAGTCATAATTTCATTAAAGGACACAAGAACACTCAAATGCACACCGTCCATACAATAACCATTAGCATTGGAATTCACAAAAATCAAATATCATGCAATATTGACATAAATTAATACACAAAAGTTCCATAGATATCTAAATCATATTTTAGTCCTCATTGTTACTAGTCATATATTTCTAATTAATTACTAGTCAGAATTGCAGCATTCCAAATCATCTCACCTTATATGTTATACTCATTAAATCAAACATTCTCTCACCCATTTACCTCAATTGGAACTTTCACCAAACATAACAATCTCTACGACAACAACGAATCCAAACAACTTGACGTGCTCACTTCTTTTTCTTTGTAATAGAGGCGAGCAATAACCGAAAAAGGCTAAATAAATATGCAAATATAAACCCATGTAGATCAATTATAATTATCTTAACCTTCTAAGCGATGATAACTTCCATTGTAATTAACTCACACAATAGTGAACTCGAGAAAAAACATACAACCTAACAATATCGTCATTTTCTAGTTGATCCTGAACTTAAAGACGATCAATTATTAACTATTTGTAATGTATACTTTAATATGTATTTTATAATACATATTAAAGTACACTTTAATATATATATATATATATACGTCTATGTAAATTGAATTATATGATTAAAATCAATAATTGTTATATCATTTTTGTTTAAAGAAATAATATAGGCTAAAGAGAGTTAGAACTTTAAAATAGAATTTAATATTTTCAAATTTAAAAATACAGTACTCACATGATAATTAAATACAATAATGGAAATTAAACATAATTCAGAAAGAATAGTGTATTATGATTAAAATAAAATTAATATTTATTAAATAAATAAAACCTTTCGTTATATAATTGAAGCATAGTTTATTTAAAAATAGAAAACTAAATTTTGAATTTAATGGAAATTATATTTATTTTTAATTTTTAACATAATTTGGTTTTTAACAAACCGTATACAATCATGTCTATTTATAGAGAGAAGAGATATAAATGTATAGCACAATTGTATTAATTAAATAAGTTGAATTTATTTTATTTATCGGACTAAAACTATTGAGATAAAGCAAAGTTTGCCAAATCGAAAATAAATATTAAACACATAAATTTAACAAACATAATTTGTAATTAGTTATATATATAAACAAAAGTTTACTAAATTTAATCGTATAAAATTGATAATTGAAATTTAAAGTCCTTGGCCCTAAAATCCCAAGGAAAGAAGATGAACTCTAAGGCTTTGTCAGCCATTGAAGAAACGGAGAAAATTGAATGGGAAAATTGTAACACCCTAATTTATTATTATACCTTAATTTATTGTTATTATTATTATTATTATTATTATTATTATTATTATTATTATTATTATTATTATTATTATTATTATAAAGTAGTGATATTGTTTTATACATGTGTTTCTTGTGATGTAATAATCTTTTTACGTATATTTTGTTGTCTTTGTAGTTATGTAAATTAAAATCATTGATAATTGATATTAGACCTATTTATTTTATTTAAAATAACAATAATATATACGGATTGCTATCATATTAAGCCTCCTATTTTAGTATTGTTGTTGTTATCTAGACCTTTATTATTTAAATATCTTTTTATATATAAAATAACTATATTAATTATTTATTAAATACAATAATGTTGATGATGCCATCATTAAATTTAATACTCCATATAATACCCAAATAATTTATATTAATAGCCTAATAATTTATATTAATAGCCTAAGTAATAAAATTGAATCCACCATAAACGAAATTAATGGATTTAAATTAATTCTGAATTTGTAACACCCTAAATATTCAATTAATAAATAATAGTAAATTATAATAAATTATACTATATGTGTATTCTATGTGGTGTGATAATTTCCTATGTATTTTTTTTATCCTAATAATTTATTTAAATTATTAATATTAACTATAATTTACTTACAAAAAAAAAATTAAAATAAATAAATATATATATAATAATATAAGGAGTGAATTTACTTTGTTACATTAGTTATTACTTTTAGCTCTAATAAAATAGGATAATAATAATAATTATAATAATAATAATAATAATAATAATAATAATAATTATAATTATTATCATAGTAGTAATAATCTAGGCTAAAACTAGGTAAATATATATATAGAGGAACAAGGTTAACGGAGCCGCATTAGGAATGATTAGTAGCCGCCTTGCATCATCACAAAAGTCATAAAATAATTCTTCCACTTTATACCTTGATCAAAAGCCATCTTGCATCATCACTAAAAGCATAAAGCATTCTTCCTCTCTGCACCTTGAACACAAGCCGCCTAGCATCATCACCATAACTGTGACACCCTAAACCCAAATTCAAATATAAAGTAAAATGCATTAGTTTTTAAAGAGATTCACAACAGTAATAGGGTATAAACTTTTTTGTTTTTCTTTTAAACTATAAGGTTCAAGATGTCACACTTAATCTTACACAAAATGCTTGCATAAAAATTTTCAATAAAAAAAATATCCTTTAATATTAACTATAGTTGAGGTTTATTAAATAAATATTTCCCTTATAGAACAAGTTCTAAACTCAGAGAACATTAATTTCTACTTTCAAATAAAAGATAAAAATAACACAATTGATCGATCATATTTACAAAATCCGAAATTAGTTCAAAACTCAACAAAATACAAAAATTACTCCCACCTAGTTTCACTTATTCAGAGCGTGGATCACCAATCGATAACCTGAAATAACTGCGCTCTCGCAAGCGCCACACATAAGCAACGAGGGGTGAGTTTCGAAATTATGTAACAGTATAAGATAAACGAGGAGAACACGCAAGTAGTCAAAACAACACAAATAAAGAGAAACATCCAAAAACATAGTATCAAAGGTTAATCTAATTCAATCACAATCAAACAGTCACAAGGATGAAATGCTATACATGTCCTATACTCTATACTTCTTCATCATTTGGTACCATTCTACTATGAAGTACTTGGTTAGGAGGCCTGATACTATGCCACTACAAAAGTGGACGGACAATTCATAAATGGCCAAGTCCTTATAGATCCCCTCAACTCAACCCAAGACACATATACGCGACGGTCGGGGTACTCTTGTGTTGCACGGTAGTTCCCCGCCTTAGGGAATAACCCACTAATCCACTTAGGAATTCCCTACTAGGTGTACCCCCAAGGTCTATCAGTCTTACCTTACAGTTCGACTGTAGCCCTCCACGATCAGGCTCATTCAGTTGTACTTCCCCGAATCACTAGGTTTGTCAGACCCTCCCTATATGATGACAAAATAATCCTAACTCCAAAATCTACAACACGTATCTCAGACTTACTCGATCATCACAACTCAATAAGTTTCAATATCACTTCATAATATTTCATCATTATATATCTTTATCAGTCAATCACAATAAAATCACAATATTTGGTTTACACTACTCACAATACACAATCCAATTGCATCAATCACATAATAAGGAATTCAATAGGTGACACATTCTAGTAATATCACAAATTCAATCAAGTAACAAAAACATTCAAGTACACATCATTCATACATTAACAATCAGCATAAGATTTCATAAAATCAGACAACATACAATCTTGATATAAATAAATTCACGGCAATTCTATAGGTTACTAGATTATATTTTATTCCTCACTATTACCATTCACATTTTATTAATTAATTATTATTACTCAATAGGGCTCAACCGTACGTAGTAAGCCCCGAATGAACATTTGGGAATTTCAGCATTCCCGTTCATCTCACGTTATTTTATACTCATAAAATTGAACCTCATCTCACCCCTTACCTCGACTGAAGATTCCGTCCAATGAATCTGATATGCTAACGAGTCGTTTCTTTATCGGTCGTCGTCTCTAATAGTCCGCTAGGGAATTAAAACCACACAACCACAAAATACAAATAAATTACTTACTATGAATAAATGAATAAATAAATAAATAACAAAATAAATAATAAATAAGTAAGTAAATGAATAAATACATAATAAAATAAATAATAAATAAATAAATAAGTAAATGAATGAATAAATAATAAAATAAATAATAAATAAATAAGTAAATGAATAATAAATAAATAAATAAATAAATGAATAAATGATTAATAAAATAAATAATAAATAAATTAATAAACAAAAAAATAAATAATAATATAAATAATAAATAATTAAATAAGTATTATTCCTCTCTGTATATTGATCAAAACATGTAGTAATGATAGGCAGATTTTTTATAGTGCCAATATGAATATTCCCTTTTAATTATAATAACAATTTCCTTCCATTTAAACTATATTTCTGAAACAATGTTTTCACAAATTTAGCGACAGTAACAAGCAGCATTTGGATTTTTGTAATAGTTTATTATATATCCAAGTTTAAGCATGATTGTGATTATTGTATTTTGATTGCCTTGACACATTTTAACTGACTAATGTATTACTCAATAATTTCCTTAAACAATGAGTTACCATCCTTTCCATATTTTATTTGATAATTTAGGTTCGTGATTAAAATAAAATATTAACTATATATGTTATTTATTAATTATATTATGTTTGAATACCAATTATTTATAGAAATAGGAGAAATGCATTGGTACTAATTATTTTCCTCTATAAAGTGAGTATATTTTATGTACCTATTTAGATTTTTCTGTGATAATTTGAAATTAAATTTGAATTATAAAATTGGGCATGTGTCCTTTTTATTTTAATTATTTTGTAATGATAAAGTTGCTGATGATATTGCACAAAATAGTCCAAATATCAATTAATTCTTGCTGATTTCTTAATCAAAGAACTTGCACATGTCACTTTTTTTTAGTTTAATTAAATTATTCTTTTACATGGTTGTTTTATTATTTCATAGTTCATGTTATTAACATTCCTTAATACTATTTACAATATTATTACTAGCATACTTGTTTTAGCATATTACGTTGAAATTAAATAAATAAAGTTAAATTAATAATTGAATTAAATAATATGAGCTCTTGTTGAATACAACTTCTCTAGACATTTTTCTATTGTTATCTCTAAATTTTCTTTTAGATAAACATGTGCAATTGTATTCTCTATCTTATATACATCTACATATAAATAAATAATCTCAATTTGTTTAACATCCAAAGACTTATTTATTTATATAATTTAATTATTTATTTATTTA
>JBBPBS010000206.1:4865396-4887953 GCA_037974835.1 Cicer judaicum
GTATAGCACAATTGTATTAATGAAATATTAAACACATAAATTTAACAAACATAATTTGTAATTAGTTATATATATAAACAAAAGTTTACTAAATTTAATCGTATAAAATTGATAATTGAAATTCAAAGTCCTTGACCCTATTTTTAATACTATATTTCGTATCCTATTTAAATGATCCAACTTAGATTAATTTCTTAATCAATCATTTTAAAAATATAGTTACACGATAATACAAGTGATAAAAGAGCACGTCTAATATGATTTTCCAGTAGATAATTATATATATTAAATATTTATTAAAATACTTTTAAAATTATGAATACTACCTTTTAAAATTATGAATACTAAACTTAATATATAGGCTGTGTTTAAAGGATGGTCTTCATTATGGATTTATTTGAAAAATTATTATTTTTGATTTGATGCATCATACCCACACATTTGTGAGAGATTTATTTTTTGGCTCGACATTTGAGTTAGTGATGAATGTTTAGCAATTAGTATTTCTTTAAAATAATATAGTAATTAGAAAAATGTAAAATTTAACATATTATTAATTACCATTATAATTTTGACAAATTATTTGATTCCTCATATAGACCATTAATGATTAATATAATATTAACTTTATATTTATTAATATAATTTAATGCGTAGATATTGTTTTTTATGTAATACTTTATTTTCTATTTACACAAAATCTTTAACGAGTGAAACATGATATAACACATTAAATTATTATTCGGTTGATCAAACTTTTAAATATTTTTTAAAAGTTTAATATCCTACTATGTCATTAAAATATAACTAAAATTTTAACATAATAATTCAATGAGTAAAATATAATATATGAATTAGCTGACTTTACATTTTCGAAAATATTATACATATTCTTAAATGTGTGTTTATAAACCCATATATAATAATTACTCAAATAAACTCAATTGAAAATAATACTCTACAAACAAAATCAATAAGTTATATTATTTTTGAAATTTTAAATCTAATTCACCTTAATAATAATAAATTATAGTCTATATATCTTGCGCAATCCGTGGGACACATTCTTGTTTTTTTTTTTTT
Organism: Cicer judaicum; assembly: GCA_037974835.1. Taxonomy (NCBI): domain Eukaryota; kingdom Viridiplantae; phylum Streptophyta; class Magnoliopsida; order Fabales; family Fabaceae; genus Cicer; species Cicer judaicum. The sequence goes on from JBBPBS010000206.1 coordinate 4,866,480, forward strand.
TGCTTGTCAATTTTTAATTGGTTGTGTCTAGAGGTTGATATATTAGTGTAGTGACCATCTAAGAAGTTTTCACAACAAATTAAAAACTGAATATTTGATATCTTTGTCAAAAAGTCAATATATCAAATCTCAAACTATTATTTCATTAGGTCTCTTTTAGGGTCATTGTAAAATATTTTCACTTAGACATCTAATAAAATTTTACCATATATATATATATATATTTGTGTAGTCAGTTACAAAATAATATTATGACATATATAAATTGTGAAAAAATCTGATTTTTTTTTCCATTAAGCTAAAAATGTATGAAAATCTAATTGTAGCAAATATTAACTTTTAAGCTTTTGATACATAAGTGTTAATCATGTCACATTCCAGAATTGACAATCATCAATGTATTTCTTATTTAGGGTTTGGAAATGTACTCAAGATGACATTTTTCAATGATTATAAATGGAGAACAACATAGATTTTCAAATCAAACTTAATTATACAAAGAGAAATACAATATTTATAAGATATACAAGAAAAATGTCAAAGAGTGAGATGAAAAATGTTGTTATGATTATGGTCATAATTATGGCAATGAATATGTTTATTTTTGCTCTTGCCAATGAAACTTCTTCACTAACAACACCTGCACATGAAAATGCAGATAGTAGAATTGGTGTATTGCTTTGCCTTGGCAAGTGTGGTTTGAAATGTGCCAGTGACGTAGGAAATCCTACATCATTTTTAGGTTGTCTTACTACTTGTAGATTAAATTGTCATCAGAACACATCACAAAATGCACGTGATTGTACTACAAATTGTGCTTAATCGAAGTCCAATAATATTGGTATTGGTAATTTTTTTCTTTCTCGCTTTTATATTATATATTGGTATGATTATCAATCTAATACTATAAATTAATACAGTTGGCTTAAATCATGATGTTTCTTACATATTGATATTTTATTTTGTCAGATCCACATAACATTAATGGAATCATGAATTCATGTTTGGAAACTTGCAAGGACAAATAATGAATTCATGTTTGGAAACTTTTTCTCTCTTTCTTATTATATGTATATGTGTGGGGGATGAGATCAAATGACACTAAGGTGTCAAATTAAACTTTGATGAAATATATCTTCTCCATTTAATTAGTTTTGATCTCAATGATTATGTTACTCCACTCAAAACTCTTGTGGTTCCCTCTCCCTCTTAAACTTTTTCTCAAGTCTGAGCATTAGATCGACATATGTGGCGACTATCTCTGATCACTCTTATTCTCAATCTTGAACCAATTTTTATGGTGATAATATGAAATAAGAGATGAACAACAAAATATTGAAACCTTTCATGATGTCTCAGTGCTTAGATAGTAATCTTATATCATCCTCAATCTCAGCACAAGAATGACTATGTTTTAATCACTTTTCATTTTACCAATTTTGTAATTGTCTGAAATTCACATATAATTAGGATTTTAAAGAGTGGAACAGGTCGCGCATGTGACATCCTAAACCCCAAAATAATATATATAATAATTTTACTATATTATTTTGAAAATAATTCACAATAGATAAATAAAACTTTTACCAATTTAATAAAAAATTTGCAACTAATTTAGGATATTACATTTCTCAAAGTACATATTGGTCACTTTAAACTAAATTTCTCAAATAAAATGGTGAAATATCAATATACTAGACTATAATTTCTAGATTTAAGTCCAGAAACTAATACTACCACTAAAATTTATCTAATTAAATGAGTAAAATAGAATTGTTAAATCTTATTTCGGGTATCACATATCACAACGAACTTATTCCAAACATAAACATTAAGAATCTCTAACCTGTAATAACCGTAATTTTGTAAATGGAAGGCTAAGCTAGTCAAACACAAATAACGAATGGTAGTAATTAAATTTGCACAATATCACATGGTGACATAACAATCAAAATCTTCAAGAACAAAATACCAATGGTTAACCGAACTCAATCACAATGAAACAGTCCCAAATATGCCATGTTTGGCATGTCCTATACTTTACACTTCTTCATCATTTGGTATCATTCTACTTTAAAGTATTTGGTTAAGAGGCTTAATACTATGCTACCACACAAGTGGAAAAACATATCGCAAATTGTAAGACCCGCAAATTTTAAATCCTAAATTATCTGATTTGAGGGTATTTTGTGTTAAATTGCTTAGGCTTTTAACCCAGTTTTCGGTATTTAGTGAGTTAAAGGCCGAAAATATAATTTTGGAAATTGGATTAAAATTATTCATCGAAGAATAATTCATTTAGGTTTCGAAGAATATAATTCTGGGTGGTTTTGTTCAAAATATCTATGGTTGCTGAAAATTGTATTTGACAATTGAATTGCGACGAGAGTAGATATTTTTATCAAAATAATTGGAGATGTGAGTTAAGTGATGGATGTGAGAGTTGTTAGATATTTATTGGTTTAGGTTTAAATTATTATATATATATAATATATATGTTATATATATATATTATATATTATTGTATATGTATAAGAAAAGGAAAGAAGAGAAAGAAAAGAAATAGAGAGGAAGGAAAAAGAGAGAAAGGAAAAAGAAAATAAAGAAAATAAAAGAAGTTCTCCTTCCTCCTCCCTGCCTCGCGATCCCGTCTCCTACTTCTTCCTTTCCCTTCATTTTTCTTGCTTCCTTTGAGTTCGAAAATCGAAACCCAGGGCTAGTGGGTGAGAAAGATCAAGTTCCCAACTCCTTCCTCCTTCTCGGATTCGAAAACGGGTTAGGGATTTCAAAAACCGTCAAACACAAACCTTCCCGTTTCACCTAGATCTAAGCTTCGTTTCGCAAAGAGATAGAAGGGAAAGTTGCTCCCTACCACGCTACGGTGCTAGGGAACCAACTTTGGAAGCGGCGTTGCGAGCGGAAGATTTTACCAGATTTACCCGCGGCACTGTAATCGCACGTTACAGCTAACGTGAAGGTAAGGGCTCCCTCCAAACTTTTAGTTTGCATTTAGGGACTTATCTGTGGTTGTGTGGAAAAGAATTTGGCTAGGGTTAAAGTAATGTTTCGTGGAAAAATGAATTTTAAATTCATTTGGGTATGATTTTGAGTCTATGGACGTTGTTGTGTTTGTGTGATGGATTGTATTGATTTGTGTCGTCGTATTCGACGTGTTCACATTTGATAATTATAGAATTTAAGATGTGTTTGTGTGGTTTGTGTGGAAAAATAGTTTGATGTGTTTTGGTGTGAATTATGGATTGAATGTGAAAGTATGTTTGAGTTTGTTTTGTGTGGAATTTGAAAACCATTAAATTAAACGAGTATTAAGAATGGGGAATCTCTTAATGTCTCATTTACTTAAAGTGTGTTTGTTTTGGAAAATCGTTTAAGTTAACTGGGCGTTAAGAATGGGGAATCTCTTAATGTGTTGGTTACTTAATGTTGTTTTGAAAATCGTTTAAGTTAACTGGGCGTTAAGAATGGGGAATCTCTTAATGTCTTGGTTACTTAATGTTGTTTTAAAAATCGTTTAAGTTAACTGGGCATTAAGAATGGGGAATCTCTTAATGTTTTGGTTATGGACGTTGTTGTGTTTGTGTGATGGATTGTATTGATTTGTGTCGTCGTATTCGACGTGTTCACATTTGATAATTATAGAATTTAAGATGTGTTTGTGTGGTTTGTGTGGAAAAATAGTTGATGTGTTTTGGTGTGAATTATGGATTGAATGTGAAAGTATGTTTGAGTTTGTTTTGTGTGGAATTTGAAAACCATTAAATTAAACGAGTATTAAGGATGGGGAATCTCTTAATGTCTCATTTACTTAAAGTGTGTTTGTTTTGGAAAATCGTTTAAGTTAACTGGGCGTTAAGAATGGGGAATCTCTTAATGTGTTGGTTACTTAATGTTGTTTTGAAAATCGTTTAAGTTAACTGGGCGTTAAGAATGGGGAATCTCTTAATGTCTTGGTTACTTAATGTTGTTTTAAAAATCGTTTAAGTTAACTGGGCGTTAAGAATGGGGAATCTCTTAATGTCTTGGTTACTAAATGTTGTTTTGAAACACGAGTCGTGTTTGTTTGAAGTGTAGGATTGAGTGTTTGAACTTGAGATGACATTGTGATTGTGATGATTATACTAAGTGTCAATGTTTTGGAACAAATTGTGTGTAAGTGAAATTGACTGTAAAACCGTTTCGAAACTCATGATGTTGTAATGATTGTATTATAAATGCTAAGTGTTATGTTTTGGAATTTTGTGATAACATATTGGATTGTAAGACTATTTCGAAGTTCATGATGTTGTAGTGATCATGTTGAAATTGCTAAGAGTTAAGATTCAGAGTGGTGTATGAATGTGAATGAGTTAGTTTATGTATTTTTAGAAGATTACGCAGGGAAATCGATTGACCAAATCGATTTGGCCATTCAAGAACTCAGCCATTTTTCACGAAATCGATTTGCCCAATCGATTGGCTTCAACACAGGAGCTCTGTCTTTCAGGAAATCCATTTGGCCAATCGATTGGATTCATTATAGGGGCTCTGTCCTTCAGGAAATCGATTAGCCCAATCGATTGGATCCAATACAGGGGCTCTGACTTATAAGAAATCGATTTGCCCAATCGATTAGGCAATGCAGGGGTTCAGACCTTCATAAATCGATTTGCCCAATCGATTGAAGTGAGTTCAAAGTTCAGTTTCACTAAAATAATTCTAGGAAATCAATTTGGCAAATCGATTAGCTCTGTGTAAATCCTCATTTTGAGTTAGATAACCGATTGCTCACTTGATGTCTCAATGTTTTGGTCAGTTATGTATTACTTGATAGATTGAGAACCTTATTTTGATTTCATTTACATTTGGCAAGCATTATATGAACTTTTAGCATATGGAAAATCCTTTTAAGATGCATGCTAAGTTGAAAAGGTTAATTGTGCATTTAAGAACTTAAATGTTATGTGTTAATTGTTAATTTTGGTTGATGACCCTTTACAACTATTGTGGAAATCTGGGCTTTGCCATCAGATGAGAGCCAGGACAATCCTACCGGTTCGTACCCTGTGGATGGGAATGCTTGATTGGAGATAATATGAAATAAGAGATGAACAACAAAATATTGAAACCTTTCATGATGTCTCAGTGCTTTGATAGTAATCTTATATCATCCTCAATCTCAGCACAAGAATGACTATGTTTTATTCACTTTTCATTTAACCAATTTTGTAATTGTCTGAAATTCACATATAAGATATTTTGTGATTTGAATTGAAACTTGATTTAATCTTAACTTTATGGAAATAATTGATTTCTTCTTGTTCAATAAAATTTTGAAATGAAAACCAAACCAAATGCAACTTACTTGATTGAATCTTAGCTCAATTATCAGCGCCTTTGAAATTATATCTACTTTTTTATGTCTATTTTTTGCTTTTATATTTTAGCAGCATTAGTGTATGCTTTTAATATTTACAACATTAACACAAAGGTTGATAATTGTTTATCCTTCTCATTCATCTCATCAAGTAGATATGGTACACACTTAATTTTTTGGAGACTTATAGTTTCAATTAATAAATGACACTAAACATACGTTTCATTAAGGTTGTCTTTTAATTTTGAAAGTTTCATTTTTGCCAAATCGTGTTTTCTCTGGGAGTTAATTAACAAGTGAAACAAAAAGGATGAACCACAAAAATGAGCTTAAGCTTTAATAAAAAAATAATCGACACTACATGGTGTTATGTTCTTAATAATGAAAGAGTAAAAATAGCATAAGAGCAAACATGAGACCTAGTGCAACAAAAATGAAGTAAAAAAAGACATGATAAACTGTTCATTGAATAGAGACATAGAGGCAAACAACAATTAGGATTTTAAAGAGTGGAACAAGTCGCGCATGTGACATCCTAAACCCCAAAATAATATATATAATAATTTTACTATATTATTTTGAAAATAATTCACAATAGATAAATAAAACTTTTACCAATTTAATAAAAAATTTGCAACTATTTTAGAATATTACATTTCTCAAAGTACGTATCGGTCACTTTAAACTAAATTTCTCAAATAAAATGGTGAAATATCAATATACTAGACTATAATTTCTAGATTTAAGTCCAGAAACTAATACTACCACTAAAATTTATCTAATTAAATGAGTAAAATAGAATTTTTAAATCTTATTTCGGGTATCACATATCACAACGAACTTCTTCCAAACTTAAACATTAAGAATCTCTAACCTTTAATAACCGTAATTTTGCAAATGCAAGGCTAAGCTAGTCAATCACAAATAACGAATGGTAGTAATTAAATTTGCGCAACATCACATGGTGACATAACAATCAAAATCTTCAAGAACAAAATATCAAAGGTTAACCGAACTCAATCACAATGAAACAGTCCCAAATATGACATGTTTTGCATGTCCTATACTTTACACTTCTTCAGCATTTAGTATAATTGAAGCATGGTTTATTTAAAAATACAAAACTAAAATTTGAATTTAATGGAAATTATATTTATTTTTAATTTTTAACATAATATGGTTTTTAACAAATCTTATACAATCATGTCTATTGGTATGATTATCAATCTAATACTATAAATTAATACTATTGGCTTAAATCATGATGTTTCTTACATATTGATATTTTATTTTTTCAGATCGACATAACATTAATGGAATCATGAATTCATGTTTGGAAACATGCAAGGACAAATAATGTATATTACTACATGTATGTAACACTACAAAAATCGAAAATCGGTTGACCTAATTAATTGTATTATTACTTTTGTGGCAATAAATAACCTTTTTCTCTCTTTCTTATTATATGTATATGTGTGGGGGATGAGATCAAATGAAACTAAGGTGTCAAATTAAACTTTGACGATATATATCTTCTCCATTTAATTAGTTTTGATCTCAATGATTACGTTAATCCACTCAAAATTCTTGTGATTCCCTCTCCCTCTTATACTTTTTCTCAAGTCTGAGCATTAGATCGACATATGTGGCGACTATCTCTGAACACTTATTCTCAATCTGGAGCCAATTTTTATGGTGATAATATGAAATAAGAGATTAACAACAAAATATTGAAACCTTTCATGATGTCTCAGTGCTTTGATAGTAATCTTATATCATCCTCAATCTCAGCACAAGAATGACTATGTTTTAATCACTTTTCATTTAACCCAATTTGTAATTGTCTGACATTCACATATAAAATATTTTGTGATTTGAATTGAAACTTGATTTAATCTTATCTTTATGGAAATAATTGATTTCTTCTTGTTCAACAAAATTTTGAAATGAAAACCAAACCAAATGCAACTTACTTGATTGAATCTTAGCTTAATTATCAGCGCCTTTGAAATTATATCTACTTTTTTATGTCTATATTTTGCTTTTACATTTTAGCAGCATTAGTGTATGCTTTTAGTATTTACAACATTAACACAAAGGTTGACAATTGTTTATCCTTCTCATCATCTCATCAAGTAGATATGGTACACACTTAATTCTTTGGAGGCTTGTAGTTTCAATTAATAAATGACACTTGTGACACCCTAAACCCAAATTAAAATGGAAAGTGAAATGTGTTAGTTTTGAAAGAGATTCGCAGCGGTTCCAAAATAAATTATTCGAAATTTATTTTAATTTATAAGGTTCAAGAATGTCACACTCACACTTACACAAAATGCTTGCATAAAATTTTTCAATAAAAATTCGTGGTATATCGAATATAGTTGAAGTTTATTAAATAAAACTTTTGACATAAAACATGTTTTAAACTTAGAGACAATTAATTTCTAAATTTGAATAAAAGATAAAAATAACAAAATTGATCGATTGAATTAACAAAAATCTAAATTTGTTCATAATTCAATAAAATGCGACAAATTACTCCCACCCAGTATCATCTATCAGAGTGTGGATCACCAACCGATAACCTGAAATGACTGCGCTCTCGCAAGCGCCAAACACAAGCAACGAGGGGTGAGCTTCGAAAACATATAATAGTATAAAATAATTGAGAAGAACACGTAAAATATATTAATCACCGTATCATATCAAATCACAACCAACAAGAATAATCAAGGTAAAACATTGATACAATCCACAACATCAAGTAAGTAGATACACAAATCAAGTAATATTATGCATGCTCTTATACTCTAGACTCCTCCTCTTTCTTTGGTACCATTCTAACTCTGAAGTACTTGGTTAGGAGGCCATGATACTATGCCACCATCCCAGTGGACGGACAATTTAAATTGGCCCTGTCCTCATAGATCCCCTCAACTCAACCCGAGACACATATACGTGACAGTCGAGGTAAACGTGTGTTGCATGGTAGCTCCCGACATTTAGAGTGCTACCTCTAAGTCACTTAGGAATTCCCCACCCGAATACCTCCAAGGTCTAACAATCTTGCCCTAAGGCTCAACAGCAGACCGCCACGATCAGGCTCATTCAGTTGTACTTCTCCATAATCACTAGGCTTGTCAGGCCCTACCTATATGATGACCAAATAATCTCCACTTCAAAAATTATCAACAATTACTTTCTCCCCTCGTTGGCCTAGGTTACTTACTCCATTAAGAGAAACATCATTGGCATGGGTCAAATTTGTCACTATTCAATTAAACACAATATGCATTTCATGATATCATCATTGCAGATTTCCATAGTCATACATTACATTCAGAATTTATCATCATAATACGTCAGCTCAAACAATAAAGGGTCTTCACTCACATATAATAGTAATAATAGTAATAGTAATAATAATAATAATAATAATAATAATAGATCATTCACACACACCATATCAATTGTAAGGCAAATAATTACAATTCATCACCTTTTATATCATATATCAATATCAAGGATAGATATAAGCAAAGCACATAATGCATCAAATACACCATTCTACAATAATTCAACTATCACACGATCTTCAAAAATCAAATCAAACAACATCCTATAAAAGTTTCTAATTCATATTTTAACCTCACAAAATTCAAGTTTGCTCATTAGTCAATTATTACTCAAAAGGCTTATGCCATTCGTAGCGAGCCTCGAATGAATTGTGGGAAATACGGTATTCCCGTTCATCTCACTTAATTTATACTCACGCATTCGAACTCACTCTCACCCCATACCTTAATTGAAGCTTTCACTAGGCATAGCAATCTTTACGACCACCACGAATTCAAACAGGTTAACAGGTTCACATCTTCTTTGTCAATGCAGCGACCAATCACTAATTAAAGTAAATAAATATGCAATTACAAACCCATATAAATTAATTATTAACTATTTATAATATATAAAACATATTTTATAATATATATCTATATATATATATATATATATTATACACCTATATAAATCGAATTATATGATTGAAATCAATAATAGTTATAACATTTTAGTTTTAAAAACAATAATAATAATAATAATAATAATAATAATAATAATAATAATATAGCCTAAATAGAGTTAGAACTTTAAAACACAATTTTATGTTTTCATATTTAAAATTAGAGAACTAAAATATTAAATAATTAGAATTGTATAAATTAAACATAAACAAGTGTATTATGCTTAAGATAGAATTAACCTTATCAAACAAATAAAACCTATAATCAGGCATAGTTTATTTATATATATAAAACTAAATTTTGAATTTAATTGGAAAACATTCTTACTTTTATTTTGAACAGAATTTGATTACTTAATAAATAGTATAAAATCATATTTATTTATCTAAAGTAGAGATATAGCTATGTAGAACAATTGTATTAATTAAATAAGTTGAATTTCTTTATTAACTAGACTAAAACATTTGAGATAAAATAAAATTTTCTAAATCAGCAAGAAATATTAAACACAAAATTTAACAGACATAATTTGTAATTAGGTATATATATATATATAGTTAATTTAATTTATTAAATTCAACGGAGTTAAAAAGAAGTAAAATTCATAATCGACAAGACTAACCGATGTGTTGGAGCATCAATAGGGTTCAACGTCAACTTTGTCAAAATACGCGTATGAATAGTGTTTTCCAAAGATAGCAACAAGAGGAATTTAAGATGATGTGTGCTTTCCCCAAACGATAACTACGGTGGCTGGAAATATCAAAACAGTCTGCTCCAAGAGAGAAAATGGTAGTTTTCGGAAAGAACGACACTGCGATTGGTTGAGTTGAGGCCATAATCGTATCCCACGGTTGGTTATGTGTGAGTAGCCACGATTTTATGCTCTTTAGTGGCTTTTTGAGAAAGAAATCAAAAAGAAAAGGAGATAGATACACTCAATTGTTGTTCCAATATTAAGAGGTAAGAAAAAATCACAGAAAGAGAAGGACAACTCTCGACGACAATATAATTTTTAATATGTATAAGAAGATGATAATAATAGCTTTCATGGAGTGGGAATAGGTATATTGAAATTTAAAGAGCCGTATATGTGTGGCTGCGCTGCTAGCATAGGAAGATAATAAAATAAAGGGTTAGGTTATTACTTAGTCTATTATTAGGTAACAATATAGTAAGAGATTCTATTTGTTTTATGAGTAATCCAAAATGCTTTCAGAGAGAATACCTTGCTTTTCCAATAGTCCGATTGACCGTCCAAATTAAATGTCCCAATTAAATGAGTTAATTAACACGTCATGAATTCAATTTATTACTAAGCCTATTAACATATATTAATAGGCTATTAATGATATATTATTAGACTACTATACCACAAATTTAGATCGCACGGGATCATCATTATTATACTTTATATATATATAATATAGTTATTTTATATTTATATTTCATAAAAGAAAATTTAAATAATAAAGATCTAGAAAACAGCCTCATAAAATATGAGGCTTAAGATAATAGCAATTCAAATATATTATTATTAATATAATTTTCTTAAACTAGAAACACATGTATAAAAAAAATGTCACTAATTTATAATAATAATAATAATAATAATAATAATAATAATAATAATAATAATAAATTAAGGTATAACAATAAATTAGGGTGTTACAAATATAACATCAAATTATTTATCTATAATAATATTTAATTAAGAAAATAATTTATTATAAATTTTGGGATGTTACAACACTAAACATACGTTTCATTAAGGTTGTCTTTCAATTTTAAAAGTTTCATTTTAGCCAAATCGTGTTTTCTCTGGGAGTTAATTAACAAGTGAAACAAAAAGGATGAACCACAAAAATGAGCTTAAGCTTCAATAAAAAATAATCCACACTACATGGTGTTATGTTCTTAATAATGAAAGAGTAAAAATAGCATAAGAGGAAACATGAGACCTAGTGCAACAAAAATGAAGTAAAAAAAAGACATGATAAACTGTTCATTGAATAGAGACATAGAGGCAAACAACAATTAGGATTTTAAAGAGTAGAACAAGTCGCGCATGTGACATCCTAAACCCCAAAATAATATATATAATAATTTTACTATATTATTTTGAAAATAATTCACAGTAGATAAATAAAACTTTTACCAATTTAATAAAAAATTTGCAACTAATTTAGGATATTACATTTCTCAAAGTACATATCGGTCACTTTAAACTAAATTTCTCAAATAAAATGGTGAAATATCAATATACTAGACTATAATTTCTAGATTTAAGTCCAGAAACTAATACTACCACTAAAATTTATCTAATTAAATGAGTAAAATAGAATTTTTAAATCTTATTTCGGGTATCACATATCACAACGAACTTCTTCCAAACTAAACATTAAGAATCTCTAACCTGTAATAACCGTAATTTTGCAAATGCGAGGCTATGCTAGTCAAACACAAATAACGAATGGTAGTAATTAAATTTGCGCAACATCACATGGTGACATAACAATCAAAATCTTCAAGAACAAAATATCAAAGGTTAACCGAACTCAATCACAATGAAACAGTCCCAAATATGACATGTTTTGCATGTCCTATACTTTACACTTCTTCAGCATTTGGTATCATTCTACTTTAAAGTATTTGGTAAAGAGGCTTAATACTATGCTACCACACAAGTGGACAACCATATCGCAAATCACCATGCTCTCATAGATCCTTTCTACTCAACCGAAGACTCATAAACGCAATGGTTGGGCCGGGTACTCATGTATTGCTCTATAGCTCTCGAGCTTTGAGAATAATCCACTAATCCATTTAGGAATTTCTCACAAGAGATACCCCCAAGTTCTATCAATCATACCTTAAAGTTTGACTCTATCCCTCAATGGTCAAGCTCATTTAAATGTCCCCAAAATCGTTGGGCTTGTCAGACCCTCCGAATATGATACCCAAATAATCTGCACTTTGAAAATCCCCAACATCTAACTCATATCAATTCGATGATCACAACTCGATAACTCAATATAAATTCACAAAATACACCAAAATTTATGTGTTTGTATATATATTTCATTCCACAATTTTCATCAGAATTTACATCATTATATACATACTAATCAATCTTAATCAAATCTCAACATTTCGAAAACACCAATCTTAATGAACAATCAAGTTCTATCAATTATAACATAAGAAAATCAAACAAGTAGTGCATTCAAGTAAAGTCATAATTTCATTAAAGGACACAAGAACACTCAAATGCACACCGTCCATATATTTCTAATTAATTACTAGTCAGAATTACAGCATTCCAAATCATCTCACCTTATATGTTATACTCATTAAATCAAACATTCTCTCACCCATTTACCTCAATTGGAACTTTCACCAAACATAACAATCTCTACGACAACAACGAATCCAAACAACTTGACGTGCTCACTTCTTTTTCTTTGTAATAGAGGCGAGCAATAACCGAAAAAGGCTAAATAAATATGCAAATATAAACCCATGTAGATCAATTATAATTATTTTAACCTTCTAAGCGATGATAACTTCCATTGTAATTAACTCACACAATTGTGAACTCGAGAAAAAACATACAACCTAACAATATCGTCATTTTCCAGTTAAGCCTGAACTTAAAGACGATCAATTATTAACTATTTGTAATGTATACTTTAATATGTATTTTATAATACATATTAAAGTACACTTTAATACATATATATATATATATATACGTCTATGTAAATTGAATTATATGATTAAAATCAATAATTGTTATATTATTTTTGTTTAAAGAAAAAATATAGGCTAAAGAGACTTACAACTTTAAAATAGAAGTTAATATTTTCAATACCATTTTTAATACTATATTTCGTATCCTATCTAAATGATCCAAGTTAAATTAATTTCTTACTCAATCATTTTAAAAATATAGTTACACGATAATACAAGTGATAAAAGGGCACGTCTAATATGATTTTCCAGTAGATAATTATATATATAAATATTTATTAAAATATCTTTAAAATTATGAATACTAAACTTAATATATAGGCTGTGTTTAAAGGATGGTCTTCATTATGGATTTATTTGAAAAATTATTATTTTTGATTTGATGCATCATACCCACACATTTGAGAGAGATTTATTTTTTGGCTCGACATTTGAGTTAGTGATGAATGTTTAGCAATTAGTATCTATTTAAAATAATATAGTAATTAGAAAAATGTAAAATTTAACATATTATTAATTAAAATTATAATTTTGACAAATTATTTGATTCCTCATATAGACCATTAATGATTAATATAATATTAACTTTATATTTATTAATATAATTTAATGCGTAGATATTGTTTTTTACGTAATACTTTATTTTCTATTTACACAAAATCTTTAATGAGTGAAATATGATATAACACATTAAATTATAATTCGGTTGATCAAACTTTAAAATATTTTTTAAAAGTTTAATATCCAACTATGTCATTAAAATATAACTAAAATTTTAACATAATAATTCAATGAGTAAAACCTAATATATGAATTAGCTGACTTTACATTTTCGAAAATATTATACATATTCTTAAATGTGTGTTTATAAACTCATATATAATAATTACTCAAATAAAATCAATTGAAAATAATACTCTACAAACAAAATCAATAAGTTATATTATTTTTGAAATTTTAAATCTAATTCACCTTAATAATAATAGATTATAGTCTACATATGTTGCGCAATCCGTAGGACACATTCTAGTTTTTTTTTTTTTTTTTGCTTGTCAATTTTTAATTGGTTGTGTCTAGAGGCTGATATTTTAGTGGAGTGACCATCTAAGAAGTTTTCACAACAAAGTAAAAACTGAATATTTGATATCTTTGTCAAAAAGTCAATATATCAAATCTCAATCTATTATTTCTTTAGGTCTCTTTTAGTGTCACTGTAGTGAGTTACAAAATAATATTATGACATATATAAATTATGAAAAAATCTGATTTTTTTTCCGTTAAGCTAAAAATATATGAAAATCTAATTGTAGCAAATATTAACTTTTAAGCTTTTGATATATAAGTGTTAATCATGTCACATTCCAGAATTGACAATCATCAATGTATTTCTTATTTAGGGTTTGGAAATGTACTCAAGATGACGTTTTTCAATGATTATAAATGGAGAACAACATAGATTTTCAAATCAAACTTAATTATACAAAGAGAAATACAATATTTATAAGATATACAAGAAAAATGTCAAAGAGTGAGATGAAAAATGTTGTTATGATTATGGTCATAATTATGGCAATGAATATGTTTATTTTTGCTCTTGCCAATGAAACTTCTTCACTAACAACACCTGCACATGAAAATGCAGATAGTAGAATTGGTGTATTGCTTTGCCTTGGCAAGTGTGGTTTGAAATGTGCAAGTGACGTAGGAAATCCTACATCATTTGTAGGTTGTCTTACTACTTGTAGATTAAATTGTCATAAGAACTCATCACAAAATGCACATGATTGTACTACAAATTGTGCTTAATCGAAGTCCAATAATATTGGTATTGGTATGTTTATTCTTTCTCGCTTTTATATTATATATTGGTATGATTATCAATCTAATACTATAAATTAATACGGTTGGCTTAAATCATGATGTTTCTTACATATTGATATTTTATTTTTTTAGATCCACATAACATTAATGGAATCATGAATTCATGTTTGGAAAATTGCTAGCACGAATAATGTATATTACTACATGTATGTAACACTACAAAAATAAAAAATCAGTTGACCTAATTAACTGTATTATTACTTTTGTGGCAATAAATAAACTTTTTCTCTCTTTCTTATTATATGTATATGTGTGGGGGATGAGATCAAATGACACTAAGGTGTCAAATTAAACTTTGACGATATATCTTGTCCATTTAATTAGTTTTGATCTCAAAGATTACGTTAATCCACTCAAAACTCATGTGATTCCCTCTCCCTCTTAAACTTTTTCTCAAGTCTGAGCATTAGATCGACATATGTGGCGACTATCTTTGAACACTCTTATTGTCAATCTTGAGCCAATTTTTATGGTGATATTATGAAATAGAGATGAACAACAAAATATTGAAACCTTTCATGATGTCTCAGTGCTTTGGCAGTAATCTTATATCATCCTCAATCTCAGCACAACAATTACTATGTTTTGATCACTTTTCATTTAACCACTTTTGTAATTGTCTGAAATTCACATATCAGATATTTTGTGATTTGTATTGAAACTTGATTTAATCTAAACTTTATCGAAATAATTGATGTCTTCTTGTTCAACAAAATTTTGAAATGAAAACCAAACCAAATGCAACTTATTTGATTGAATCTTAGCTCAATTATCAGCGCCTTTGAAATTATATCTTCTTTTCTATGTCTATTTTTTGCTTTTACATTTTAGCAGCATTAGTGTATGCTTTTGATATTTACGACATTAATACAAAGGTTGACAATTGTTTATCCTTCTCATTCATCTCATCAAGTAGATATGGTACACACTTAATTTTTTGAAGGCTTATAGTTTCAATTAATAAATGACACTAAACATACGTTTCATTAAGGTTGTCTTTCCATTTTGAAAGTTTTATTTTGGCCAAATCGTGTTTTCTCTGGGAGTTAATTAACAAGTGAAACAAAAAGGATGACACACCAAAAAGAGCTTAATCTTCAATAAAAAATAATCGACACTACATGGTGTTATATTCTTAACAATGAAAGAGTAAAAATAGCAGAAGAGCAAACATGAGACCTAGTGCAACAAAAATCAAGTAGAAAAAGACTTGATAAACTGTTCATCGAATAGAGACATAGAGGCAAACAACAATTAGGATTTTCAAGAGTGGAACAAGTCGCGCATGTGAAATCCTAAACATGTAGTGCATTCAAGTAAAGTCATAATTTCATTAAAGGAAACAAGAACACTCAAATGCACATCGTCCATACAATAACCATTAGCATTGGAATTCACAAAAATCAAATATCATGCAATATTGACATAAATTAAAACACAAAAATTCCATAGATAACTAAATTATATTTTAATCCTCATTGTTACTAGTCATATATTTCTAATTAATTACAAGTCAGAATTACAGCATTCCAAATCATCTCACCTTATAATTTATACTCATTAAATCAAACATTCTCTCACCCATTTACCTCAATTGGAACTTTCACCAAACATAACAATCTCTACGACAAGAACGAATCCAAACAACTTGACGTGCTCACTTCTTTTTCTTTGTAATAGGGGCGAGCAATAACCGAAAAAGGCTAAATAAATATGCAAATATAAACCCATGTAGATCAATTATAATTATTTTAACCTTCTAAGCGATGATAAGTTCCATTGTAATTAACTCAAACAACTGTGAACTTGAGAAAAAACATACAACCTAACAATATCGTCATTTTCCAGTTGAGCTTGAACTTAAGGACGATCAATTATTAACTATTTGTAATGTATACTTTAATATGTTTTTTATAATACATATTAAAGTATACTTTAATATATATATATATACACGTCTATGTAAATTGAATTATATGATTAAAATCAATAATTGTTATATCATTTTTGTTTAAAGAAAAAATATAGGCTAAAGAGAGTTAGAACTTTAAAATAGAATTTAATATTTTCAAATTTAAAAATACAGTACTCACATGATAATTAAATACAATAATGCAAATTAAACATAACTCAGAAAGAATAGTGTATTACGATTAAAATAAAATTAATATTTATCAAATAAATAAAACCTTTGGTTATATAATTGAAGCATGGTTTATTTAAAAATACAAAACTAAAATTTGAATTTAATGCAAATTATATTTATTTTTAATTTTTAAGATAATATGGTTTTTAACAAATCTTATACAATCATGTCTATTTATAAAGAGAAGAGATATAAATGTATAGCACAATTGTATTAGTTAAATAAATTGAATTTATTTTATTTATCAGACTAAAACTATTGAGATAAAGCAAAGTTTGCCAAATCAAAAATAAATATTAAACACAAAAATTTAACAAACATAATTTGTAATTAGTTATATATATAGACAAAAGTTTACTAAATTTAATCGTATAAAATTGATAATTGAAATTCAAAGTCTTTGGCCATAAAATCCCAAGGAAAGAAGATGAACTCTAAGACTTTGTCGGCCATTGAAGAAACGGAAAAAATTGAATGGGAAAATTATAGTGAAGACTTGTACTTTATACGAAATTACACACATATTTCTCTAACAATATTTTAACAATAAATTTAGATTTGTTGTTCCACATTTTCTTAATTGTTTTTTCTATAAAGTAAGCAACGAGTTAAATTAAAATGTTAGTTACAACCATTTTTAATATCATTAAAACAACACTCATTTTGTCTTACCATTTTTAATACTATATTTCGTATCCTATCTAAATGATCCAACTTAGATTAATTTCTTATTCAATCATTTTAAAAATATAGTTACACGATAATACAAGTGATAAAAGAGCACGTCTAATATGATTTTCCAGTAGATAATTATATATATTAATATTTATTAAAATACTTTTAAAATTATGAATACTAAACTTAATATATAGGCTGTGTTTAAAGGATGGTCTTCATTATGGATTTATTTGAAAAATTATTATTTTTGATTTGATGCATCATACCCACGCATTTGAGAGAGAATTATTTTTTGGCTCGACATTTGAGTTAGTGATGATTGTTTAGCAATTAGTATTTCTTTAAAATAATATAGTAATTAGAAAAATGTAAAATTTAACATATTATTAATTAACATTATATTTTTGACAAATTATTTGATTCCTCATATAGACCATTAATGATTAATATAATATTAACTTTATATTTATTAATATAATTTAATGCGTAGATATTGTTTTTTAGGTAATACTTTATTTTCTATTTACACAAAATCTTTAATGAGTAAAATATGATATAACACATTAAATTATAATTCGGTTGATGAAACTTTTAAATATTTTTTAAAAGTTTAATATCCTACTATGTCATTAAAATATAACTAAAATTTTAAAATAATAATTCAATAAGTAAAACATAATATATGAATTAGCTGACTTTACATTTTCGAAAATATTATACATATTCTTAAATGTGTGTTTATAAACCCATATATAATAATTACTCAAATAAATACAATTGAAAATAATACTCTACCAACAAAATCAATAAGTTATATTATTTTTGAAATTTTAAATCTAATTCACCTTAATAATAATAAATTATAGTCTATATATCTTGTGCAATCCGTGAGACACATTCTAGTTTTTTTTTGTTTTTGCTTGTCAATTTTTAATTGGTTGTGTCTAGAGGCTGATATTTTAGTGGAGTGACCATCTAAGAAGTTTTTACAATAAAGTAAAAACTGAATATTTGATATCTTTGTCAAAAAGTCAATATATCAAATCTCAAACTATTATTTCTTTAGGTCTCTTTTAGTGTCATTGTAAAATATTTTCACTTAGACATCTAATAAAATTTTACCATATATATATTTGTGTAGTCAGTTACAAAATAATATTATGACATATATAAATTGTGAAAAAATCTGATTTTTTTTCCATTAAGCTAAAAATATATGAAAATCTATAGACTATAATTTATTATTACTAAGCTTTTGATACATAAGTGTTAATCATGTCACATTCCAGAATTGACAATCATCAATGTATTTCTTATTTAGGGTTTGGAAATGTACTCAAGATGACGTTTTTCAATGATTATAAATGGAGAACAACATAGATTTTCAAATCAAACTTAATTATACAAAGAGAAATACAATATTTATAAGATATACAAGAAAAATGTCAAAGAGTGAGATGAAAAATGTTGTTATGATTATGGTCATAATTATGGCAATGAATATGTTTATTTTTGCTCTTGCCAATGAAACTTCTTCACTAACAACACCTGCACATGAAAATGCAGATAGTAGAATTGGTGTATTGCTTTGCCTTGGCAAGTGTGGTTTGAAATGTGCCAGTGACGTAGGAAATCCTACATCATTTTTAGGTTGTCTTACTACTTGTAGATTAAATTGTCATCAGAACACATCACAAAATGCACGTGATTGTACTACAAATTGTGCTTAATCGAAGTCCAATAATATTGGTATTGGTAATTTTTTTCTTTCTCGCTTTTATATTATATATTGGTATGATTATCAATCTAATACTATAAATTAATACAGTTGGCTTAAATCATGATGTTTCTTACATATTGATATTTTATTTTGTCAGATCCACATAACATTAATGGAATCATGAATTCATGTTTGGAAACTTGCAAGGACAAATAATGAATTCATGTTTGGAAACTTTTTCTCTCTTTCTTATTATATGTATATGTGTGGGGGATGAGATCAAATGACACTAAGGTGTCAAATTAAACTTTGATGAAATATATCTTCTCCATTTAATTAGTTTTGATCTCAATGATTATGTTACTCCACTCAAAACTCTTGTGGTTCCCTCTCCCTCTTAAACTTTTTCTCAAGTCTGAGCATTAGATCGACATATGTGGCGACTATCTCTGATCACTCTTATTCTCAATCTTGAACCAATTTTTATGGTGATAATATGAAATAAGAGATGAACAACAAAATATTGAAACCTTTCATGATGTCTCAGTGCTTAGATAGTAATCTTATATCATCCTCAATCTCAGCACAAGAATGACTATGTTTTAATCACTTTTCATTTTACCAATTTTGTAATTGTCTGAAATTCACATATAATTAGGATTTTAAAGAGTGGAACAGGTCGCGCATGTGACATCCTAAACCCCAAAATAATATATATAATAATTTTACTATATTATTTTGAAAATAATTCACAATAGATAAATAAAACTTTTACCAATTTAATAAAAAATTTGCAACTAATTTAGGATATTACATTTCTCAAAGTACATATCGGTCACTTTAAACTAAATTTCTCAAATAAAATGGTGAAATATCAATATACTAGACTATAATTTCTAGATTTAAGTCCAGAAACTAATACTACCACTAAAATTTATCTAATTAAATGAGTAAAATAGAATTTTTAAATCTTATTTCGGGTATCACATATCACAACGAACTTCTTCCAAACTAAACATTAAGAATCTCTAACCTGTAATAACCGTAATTTTGCAAATGCGAGGCTATGCTAGTCAAACACAAATAACGAATGGTAGTAATTAAATTTGCGCAACATCACATGGTGACATAACAATCAAAATCTTCAAGAACAAAATATCAAAGGTTAACCGAACTCAATCACAATGAAACAGTCCCAAATATGACATGTTTTGCATGTCCTATACTTTACACTTCTTCAGCATTTGGTATCATTCTACTTTAAAGTATTTGGTAAAGAGGCTTAATACTATGCTACCACACAAGTGGACAACCATATCGCAAATCACCATGCTCTCATAGATCCTTTCTACTCAACCGAAGACTCATAAACGCAATGGTTGGGCCGGGTACTCATGTATTGCTCTATAGCTCTCGAGCTTTGAGAATAATCCACTAATCCATTTAGGAATTTCTCACAAGAGATACCCCCAAGTTCTATCAATCATACCTTAAAGTTTGACTCTATCCCTCAATGGTCAAGCTCATTTAAATGTCCCCAAAATCGTTGGGCTTGTCAGACCCTCCGAATATGATACCCAAATAATCTGCACTTTGAAAATCCCCAACATCTAACTCATATCAATTCGATGATCACAACTCGATAACTCAATATAAATTCACAAAATACACCAAAATTTATGTGTTTGTATATATATTTCATTCCACAATTTTCATCAGAATTTACATCATTATATACATACTAATCAATCTTAATCAAATCTCAACATTTCGAAAACACCAATCTTAATGAACAATCAAGTTCTATCAATTATAACATAAGAAAATCAAACAAGTAGTGCATTCAAGTAAAGTCATAATTTCATTAAAGGACACAAGAACACTCAAATGCACA
>JBBPBS010000206.1:4891465-4917245 GCA_037974835.1 Cicer judaicum
CTTACTACTTGTAGATTAAATTGTCATCAGAACTCATCACAAAATGCACGTGATTGTACTACAAATTGTGCTTAATCGAAGTCCAATAATATTGGTATTGGTATGTTTATTCTTTCTCGCTTTTATATTATATATTGGTATGATTATCAATCTAATACTATAAATTAATACAATTGGCTTAAAGCATGATGTTTCTTACATATTGATATTTTATTTTTTCATATCCACATATCATTAATGGAATCATGAATTCATGTTTGGAAACTTGCAAGGACAAATTATGTATATTACTACATGTATGTAACACTACAAAAATCGAAATTGTGAGATTAAAATATAGAATAGAAACATTTGTAGGGTGTTGATTGATTTAATTTCATTGAATGTGTGAAATTGATATTATTGTGATATTGGGTGTCGACTTAAATTTATGTATATATATATATATATATATATATATGTGATTAGATGAGTTTATGTGATGTGATAACAAAAGATGGATGTGTTGTGGTAGTTTTATGTGATGATGATGATGTATGATTAATTATTGTGATGTTATAAATTTGTGAGAAGTTTATGCGATGATGTTTGATTGATGATAGTGATGCTATAAATTTGTGATGAGTTTGTGTGATGAGTTTATGTGATAAGATATGATTAATGATAGTGATGTTGTGAATTTGTGAGGAGAATATTGAAGTAACCCCATAATTGGTGAAATAATTATGATTTCAATTTGTGTTTGAGATGACGGTTTTAATGGAGTATCATAAACCAAAGAGGGGAGAAAATAAATATTGTGAATTTGTGAAGTGGAGATTATTTTGTCATCATATAGGTAGGGCCTGACAAGCCTAGTGATTATGGGGAAGTACAACTGAATGAGCCTGATCGTGGCGGTCTGCTGTCGAGCCTTAAGGCAAGATTGTTAGACCTTGGAGGTATTCCGGTGGGGAATTCCTAGGTGACTTGGAGGTAGCACTCCAAATGTCGGGAGCTACCATGCAACACACGTTTACCTCAACTATCGCGTATATGTGTCTCGGGTTGAGTAGAGGGGATCTATGAGAACAGGGCCAATTTGAATTGTCCGTCCACCGGGATGGTGGCATAGTATCATGGCCTCCTAACCAAGTACTTCAGAGTTAGAATGGTACCACATTGTGAAGTAGAGTCTAAGCTCATGCATAGCATTGCATTTCCTTGCGATTGTTTTATTGTGATTGATGTGTTTCAAAGGTAATAATAATTAGATGATTTGATGCATATTATAATGAGATGATTATTTTACTTGAGTGACTTTGATGCTATAGTATGATACTATTTAATTAAATACTTTGATATATCGTAATATGATTATGATACGGTTCTATTATGATTGTTTGCGTATTCTTCTTACTCATATTATACTATTAACATGATTTCAAAACTCACCTCCTTCGTTGTTTGTGTTTGACTGACTGGGCCCTGCGTTTGCGAAATCGCAGTTATTACAGGTTAATGAGTCTTGAAGTTCAAGTTAGGGAGGAACCCCGCTCTGATAGGTGATATTGGGAATAAGGGTTTTAATTTGTATATTACTTATTTAATTTGAATCAAATTTTTGTATGAAAACCTTTGAAGTACTAATAAGTTTTTAGAATTAAATCAAGTAATTATACTAATCAAGTTTATTGAGATTAAATTTTTTTATTTGAGTAATAAAATTTGAATTGTTGCATGTGTACTTTGAGAAACGTGATATCCTAAATTAGTTACAAAAATATTTATTTTCTTGATAATATAATTTTATTTATCCGCTGCAAATTTTATAGGAATATGATATAAATTATTATATATATTATTTTGGGATTTAGGGTGTCACAGGATGAACCACAAAAATGAGCTTAAGCTTCAATAAAAAATAATCGACACTACATGATGTTATGTTCTTAATAATGAAAGAGTAAAAATAGCATAAGAGCAAACATGAGACCTAGTGCAACAAAAATGAAGTAAAAAAAAAGACATGATAAACTGTTCATTGAATAGAGACATAGAGGCAAACAACAATTAGGATTTTAAAGAGTGGAACAAGTCGCGCATGTGACATTTTAAACCCCAAAATAATATATATAATAATTTTACTATATTATTTTGAAAATAATTCACAATAGATAAATAAAACTTTTACCAATTTAATAAAAAATTTGCAACTAATTTAGGATATTACATTTCTCAAAGTACATATCGGTCACTTTAAACTAAATTTCTCAAATAAAATGGTGAAATATCAATATACTAGACTATAATTTCTAGATTTAAGTCCAGAAACTAATACTACCACTAAAATTTATCTAATTAAATGAGTAAAATAGAATTTTTAAATCTTATTTCGGGTATCACATATCACAACGAACTTCTTCCAAACTAAACATTAAGAATCTCTAACCTGTAATAACCGTAATTTTGCAAATGCGAGGCTATGCTAGTCAAACACAAATAACGAATGGTAGTAATTAAATTTGCGCAACATCACATGGTGACATAACAATCAAAATCTTCAAGAACAAAATATCAAAGGTTAACCGAACTCAATCACAATGAAACAGTCCCAAATATGACATGTTTTGCATGTCCTATACTTTACACTTCTTCAGCATTTGGTATCATTCTACTTTAAAGTATTTGGTAAAGAGGCTTAATACTATGCTACCACACAAGTGGACAACCATATCGCAAATCACCATGCTCTCATAGATCCTTTCTACTCAACCGAAGACTCATAAACGCAATGGTTGGGCCGGGTACTCATGTATTGCTCTATAGCTCTCGAGCTTTGAGAATAATCCACTAATCCATTTAGGAATTTCTCACAAGAGATACCCCCAAGTTCTATCAATCATACCTTAAAGTTTGACTCTATCCCTCAATGGTCAAGCTCATTTAAATGTCCCCAAAATCGTTGGGCTTGTCAGACCCTCCGAATATGATACCCAAATAATCTGCACTTTGAAAATCCCCAACATCTAACTCATATCAATTCGATGATCACAACTCGATAACTCAATATAAATTCACAAAATACACCAAAATTTATGTGTTTGTATATATATTTCATTCCACAATTTTCATCAGAATTTACATCATTATATACATACTAATCAATCTTAATCAAATCTCAACATTTCGAAAACACCAATCTTAATGAACAATCAAGTTCTATCAATTATAACATAAGAAAATCAAACAAGTAGTGCATTCAAGTAAAGTCATAATTTCATTAAAGGACACAAGAACACTCAAATGCACATCGTCCATACTATAACCATTAGCATTGGAATTCACAAAAATCAAATATCATGCAATATTGACATAAATTAATACACAAAAGTTCCATAGATATCTAAATTAAATTTTAGTCCTCATTGTTACTAGTCATATATTTCTAATTAATTACTAGTCAGAATTACAGCATTCCGAATCATCTCACCTTATATGTTATACTCATTAAATCAAACGTTCTCTCACCCATTAACCTCAATTGGAACTTTCACCAAACATAACAATCTCTACGACAACAACTTGACGTGCTCACTTCTTTTTCTTTGTAATAGAGGCGAGCAATAACCGAAAAAGGCTAAATAAATATGCAAATATAAACCCATGTAGATCAATTATAATCATTTTAACCTTCTAAGCGATGATAACTTCCATTGTAATTAACTCACACAATTGTGAACTCGAGAAAAAACATACAACCTAACAATATCGTCATTTTCCAGTTGAGCCTGAACTTAAGGACGATCAATTATTAACTATTTGTAATGTATACTTTAATATGTATTTTATAATACATATTAAAGTACACTTTTATATATATATATATATACATGTCTATGTAAATTGAATTATATGATTAAAATCAATAATTGTTATATCATTTTTGTTTAAAGAAAAAATATAGGCTAAAGAGAGTTAGAAATTTTAAAATAGAATTTAATATTTTCAAAATTAAAAATACAGTACTCACATGATAATTAAATACAATAATGCAAATTAAACATAACTCAGAAAGAATAGTGTATTATGATTAAAATAAAATTAATATTTATCAAATAAATAAAACCTTTGGTTACATAATTGAAGCATAGTTTATTTAAAAATACAAAACTATAATTTGAATTTAATGGAAATTATATTTATTTTTAATTTTTAACATAATTTGGTTTTTAACAAATCATATACAATCATGTCTATTTATAGAGAGAAGAGATATAAATGTATAGCACAATTGTATTAATTAAATAAGCTGAATTTATTTTATTTATCGGACTAAAACTATTGAGATAAAGTAAAGTTTGCCAAATCAAAAATAAATATTAAACACAAAAATTTAACAAACATAATTTGTAATTAGTTATATATATAGACAAAAGTTTACTAAATTTAATCGTATAAAATTGATAATTGAAATTCAAAGTCCTTGGCCATAAAATCCCAAGGAAAGAAGATGAACTCTAAGGCTTTGTCAGCCATTGAAGAAACGGAGAAAATTGAATGGGAAAATCATAGTGAAGAATTAGATGATGAAGACTTGTACTTTATACAAAATTACACACATATTTCTCTAACAATATTTTGACAACAAATTTAGATTTGTTGTTCCACTTTTTCTTAATTGTTTTTTCTATTAAGTAAACAACGAGTTAAATTAAAATGTTAGTTGCAACCATTTTTAATATCATTAAAACAACACTCATTTTATCTTACCATTTTTAATACTATATTTTGTATCCTATCTAAATGATCCAACTTAGATTAATTTCTTACTCAATCATTTTAAAAATATAGTTACGCGATAATACAAGTGATAAAAGAGCACGTCTAATATGATTTTCCAGTAGATAATTATATATATTAATATTTATTAAAATACTTTTAAAATTATGAATACTAAACTTGATATATAGGCTATGTTTAAAGGATGGTCTTCATTATGGATTTATTTGAAAAATTATTATTTTTGATTTGATGCATCATACCCACACATTTGAGAGAGATTTATTTTTTGGCTCGACATTTGAGTTAGTGATGAATGTTTAGCAATTAGTATCTATTTAAAATAATATAGTAATTAGAAAAATGTAAAATTTAACATATTATTAATTAAAATTATAATTTTGACAAATTATTTGATTCCTCATATAGACCATTAATGATTAATATAATATTAACTTTATATTTATTAATATAATTTAATGCGTAGATATTGTTTTTTACGTAATACTTTATTTTCTATTTACACAAAATCTTTAATGAGTGAAATATGATATAACACATTAAATTATAATTCGGTTGATCAAACTTTAAAATATTTTTTAAAAGTTTAATATCCAACTATGTCATTAAAATATAACTAAAATTTTAACATAATAATTCAATGAGTAAAACCTAATATATGAATTAGCTGACTTTACATTTTCGAAAATATTATACATATTCTTAAATGTGTGTTTATAAACTCATATATAATAATTACTCAAATAAAATCAATTGAAAATAATACTCTACAAACAAAATCAATAAGTTATATTATTTTTGAAATTTTAAATCTAATTCACCTTAATAATAATAGATTATAGTCTACATATGTTGCGCAATCCGTAGGACACATTCTAGTTTTTTTTTTTTTTTTTGCTTGTCAATTTTTAATTGGTTGTGTCTAGAGGCTGATATTTTAGTGGAGTGACCATCTAAGAAGTTTTCACAACAAAGTAAAAACTGAATATTTGATATCTTTGTCAAAAAGTCAATATATCAAATCTCAATCTATTATTTCTTTAGGTCTCTTTTAGTGTCACTGTAGTGAGTTACAAAATAATATTATGACATATATAAATTATGAAAAAATCTGATTTTTTTTCCGTTAAGCTAAAAATATATGAAAATCTAATTGTAGCAAATATTAACTTTTAAGCTTTTGATATATAAGTGTTAATCATGTCACATTCCAGAATTGACAATCATCAATGTATTTCTTATTTAGGGTTTGGAAATGTACTCAAGATGACGTTTTTCAATGATTATAAATGGAGAACAACATAGATTTTCAAATCAAACTTAATTATACAAAGAGAAATACAATATTTATAAGATATACAAGAAAAATGTCAAAGAGTGAGATGAAAAATGTTGTTATGATTATGGTCATAATTATGGCAATGAATATGTTTATTTTTGCTCTTGCCAATGAAACTTCTTCACTAACAACACCTGCACATGAAAATGCAGATAGTAGAATTGGTGTATTGCTTTGCCTTGGCAAGTGTGGTTTGAAATGTGCAAGTGACGTAGGAAATCCTACATCATTTGTAGGTTGTCTTACTACTTGTAGATTAAATTGTCATCAGAACTCATCACAAAATGCACGTGATTGTACTACAAATTGTGCTTAATTGAAGTCCAATAATATTGGTATTGGTATGTTCATTCTTTCACGCTTTTATATTATATATTGGTATGATTATCAATCTAATACTATAAATTA
This sequence comes from Cicer judaicum, assembly GCA_037974835.1. NCBI lineage: Eukaryota > Viridiplantae > Streptophyta > Magnoliopsida > Fabales > Fabaceae > Cicer > Cicer judaicum. Next base: position 4,897,995 of record JBBPBS010000206.1, read on the forward strand.
ATACAATTGGCTTAAATCATGATGTTTCTTACATATTGATATTTTATTTTTTCAGATCCACATATCATTAATGGAATCATGAATTCATGTTTGGAAACTTGCAAGGACAAATAATGTATATTACATGTATGTAACACTACAAAAATCGAAAATCGGTTGACCTAATTAAATGTATTATTACTTTTGTGGCAATAAATAAACTTTTTCTCTCTTTCTTATTATATGTATATGTGTGGGGGATGAGATCAAATGACACTAAGGTGTCAAATTAAACTTTGACGATATATATCTTCTCCATTTAATTAGTTTTGATCTCAATGATTACGTTAATCCATCAAAACTCTTGTGATTCCCTCTCCCTCTTAAACTTTTTCTCAAGTCTAAGCATTAGATCGACATATGTGGCGACTATCTCTGAACACTCTTATTCTCAATCTTGAGCCAATTTTTATGGTGATAATATGAAATAAGAGATGAACAACAAAATATTGAAACCTTTCAAGATGTCTCAGTGCTTTGATAGTAATCTTATATCGTCCTCAATCTCAGCACAAGAATGACTATGTTTTAATCACTTTTCAATTAACCAAATTTGTAATTGTCTAAAATAATTGATTTCTTCTTGTTCAACAAAATTTTGAAATGAAAACCAAACCAAATGCAACTTACTTGATTGAATCTTAGCTCAATTATCAGCGCCTTTGAAATTATATCTACTTTTTTATGTCTATTTTTTGCTTTTACATTTTAGCAGCATTAGTGTATGCTTTTAATATTTGATATCTTCGTTTTTCAATGATTATAAATGGAGAACAACATAGATTTTCAAATCAAACTTAATTATTCAAAGAGAAATACAATATTTAAAAGATGTACAAGAAAAATGTCAAAGAGTGAGATGAAAAATGTTGTTATGATTATGGTCATAATTATGGCAATGAATATGTTTATTTTTGCTCTTGCCAATGAAACTTCTTCACTAACAACACCTGCACATGAAAATGCAGATATTACATGAAAATGCAGAACTCATCACAAAATGCACGTGATTGTACTACAAATTGTGCTTAATCGAAGTCCAATAATATTGGTATTGGTATGTTTATTCTTTCTCGCTTTTATATTATATATTGGTATGATTATCAATCTAATACTATAAATTAATACAATTGGCTTAAATCATGATGTTTCTTACATATTGATATTTTATTTTTTCAGATCCACATATCATTAATGGAATCATGAATTCATGTTTGGAAACATTGCAAGGACAAATAATGTATATTACATGTATGTAACACTACAAAAATCGAAAATCGGTTGACCTAATTAACTGTATTATTACTTTTATGGTGATAATATGAAATAAGAGATGAACAACAAAATATTGAAACCTTTCATGATGTCTTAGTGCTTTGATAGTAATCTTATATCATCCTCAATCTCAGCACAAGAATGACTATGTTTTAATCACTTTTCATTGAACCCAATTTGTAATTGTCTGAAATTCACATATAAGATATTTTGTGATTTGAATTGAAACTTGATTTAATCTTATCTTTATGGAAATAATTGATTTCTTCTTGTTCAACAAAATTTTGAAATGAAAACCAAACCAAATGCAACTTACTTGATTAAATCTTAGCTCAATTATCAGCGCCTTTGAAATTATATCTACTTTTTTATGTCTATATTTTGCTTTTACATTTTAGCAGCATTAGTGTATGCTTTTAATATTTACAACACTAACACAAAGGTTGACAATTGTTTATCCTTCTCATTCATCTCATCAAGTAGATATGGTACACACTTAATTTTTTGGAGGCTTGTAGTTTCAATTAATAAATGACACTAAACATACGTTTCATTAAGGTTGTCTTTCAATTTTGAAGGTTTCATTTTAGCCAAATCGTGTTTTCTCTGGGAGTTAATTAACAAGTGAAACAAAAAGGATGAACCACAAAAATGAGCTTAAGCTTCAATAAAAAATAATCGACACTACATGGTGTTATGTTCTTAATAATGAAAGAGTAAAAATAGCATAAGAGCAAACATGAGACCTAGTGCAACAAAAATGAAGTAAAAAAAGACATGATAAACTGTTCATTGAATAGAGACATAGAGGCAAACAACAATTAGGATTTTAAAGAGTGGAACAAGTCGCGCATGTGACATCCTAAACCTCAAAATAATATATATAATAATTTTACTATATTATTTTGAAAATAATTCACAATAGATAAATAAAACTTTTACCAATTTAATAAAAAATTTGCAACTAATTAAGGATATTACATTTCTCAAAGTACATATCGGTCACTTTAAACTAAATTTCTCAAATAAAATGGTGAAATATCAATATACAAGACTGTAATTTCTAGATTTAAGTTCAGAAACTAATACTACCACTAAAATTTATCTAATTAAATGAGTAAAATAGAATTTTTAAATCTTATTTCGGGTATCACATATCACAACAAACTTCTTCCAAACTTAAACATTAAGAACCTCTAACTAGTAATAACCGTAATTTTTCAAATGCAAGGCTAAGCTAGTCAAACACAAATAACGAATGGTAGTAATTGAATTTGCGCAATATCACATGGTGACATAACAATCAAAATCTTCAAGAACAAAATATCAAAGGTTAACCGAACTCAATCACAATGAAACAGTCCCAAATATGCCATGTTTTGCATGTCCTATACTTTACACTTCTTCATCATTTGGTATCATTCTACTTTAAAGTATTTGTAAGACCCATACTTTTAAATCCTAAATTATCTAATTTGAGGGTATTTTTTGTTAAATTGCTTAGGCCTTTAACCCAGTTTTCGTTATTTAGTGAGTTGAAGGCCGAAAATATAATTTTGGAAATTGGATTAAAATTATTCGTCGAAGAATAATTCATTTAGGTTTCGAAGAATATAATTCTGGGAGGTTTTGTTCAAAATAATTGGAGATGTGAGTGAAGTGATGGATGTGAGAGTTGTTAGATATTTATTGTTTTAGGTTTAAATTATTATATATATATTATGTATATGTTATATATATATATATATTATATATTATATATTATATATTATATATTATATATTATATATTATATATTATATATTATATATTATATATTATATATTATATATTATATATTATATATTATATATTATATATTATATATTATATATTATATATTATATATTATATATTATATATTATATATTATATATTATATATTATATATTATATATTATATATTATATATTATATATTATATATTATATATTATATATTATATATTATATATTATATATTATATATTATATATATATTATATATTATATATTATATATTATATATTATATATTATATATTATATATTATATATTATTGTATATGTATAAGAAAAGGAAAGAAGAGAAAGAAAAGAAATAGAGAGGAAGGAAAAAGAGAGAAAGGAAAAAGAAAAGAAAGAAAAAAAAAGAAGTTCTCCTTCCTCCTCCCTGCCTCGCGATCCCGTCTCCTACTTCCTCCTCCCTGCCTCACGATCCCGTCTCCTACTTCCTCCTTTCCCTTCATTTTTCTTGCTTCCTTTGAGTTCGAAAATCGAAACCCAGGGCTAGTGGGTTAGAAAGATCAAGTTCCCAACTCCTTCCTCTTTCTCGGATTCGAAAACGGGTTAGGGATTTCAAAAACCGTCAAACACAAACCTTCCCGTTTCACCTAGATCAAAGCTTCGTTTCGCAAAGAGATGGAAGGGAAAGTTGCTCACTACCACGCTACGGTGCTAGGGAACCAACTTTGGAAGCGGCGTTGCGAGCGGAAGATTTTACCGAATTTACCCACGACACGGTAATCGCACGTTACAACTAACGTGAAGGTAAGGGCTCCTTCCAAACTTTTAGTTTGCATTTAGGGACTTATCTATGGTTGTGTGGAAAAGAATTTGGTTAGGGTTAAAGTAATGTTTCATGGAAAAATGAATTTTAAATTCATTTGGGTATGATTTTGAGTCTATGGACGTTGTTGTGTTTGTGTGATGGATTGTATTGATTTGTGTCGTCTTATTCGACGTGTTCACATTTGATAATTATAGAATTTGAGATATGTTTGTGTGGTTTGTGTGGAAAAATAGTTTGATGTGTTTTGGTGTGAATTATGGATTGAATGTGAAAGTATGTTTGAGTTTGTTTTGTGTGGAATTTGAAAACCATTAAGTTAAATGAGTATTAAGAATAGGGAATCTCTTAATATCTCATTTACTTAATGTGTGTTTGTTTTAGAAAATCGTTTAAGTTAACTGGGCGTTAAGAATGAGGAATCTCTTAATGTCTTGGTTACTTAATGTTGTTTTGAAAACCGTTTAAGTTAACTGGGCGTTAAGAATGGGGAATCTCTTAATGTCTTGGTTACTTAATGTTGTTTTAAAAATCGTTTAAGTTAACTGGGCGTTAAGAATGGGGAATCTCTTAATGTCTTAGTTACTTAATGTTGTTTTGAAAATCATTAGAGATTCAAGAAAGGAATTATCTCACTTATAATTCAGACATTATTATTATAAAGGTATGCCAAGATATAAAGACATTACTTGAGTGCATGTCATTGGGATCGTGATTGTGTTCGTCAATCAAAGGAGTTAAATGTTTGTTTGATAGGAAACAATTGAACATGAAATGGAAAAGTTTGGTGGGAATTAGTAAGCCTTGATTTATTGGAATCACTATAATGAAGATGTATCAAGGTTCGAGGTAGAAATTTAAGGTTTGTATAAATGGAAAAGTGATGGAGTGAATACAATGCGGTTGACCTGTCATTATGAAAGGATAATCATCAAGTCGAAAATGAAGGACACAACGAAATTAAGAAGTATCAGAATGAATGTTGGCAGTAGAGGTAGGAGGATTATTTTCGTGTTTGTGCATAATTGCGAAGTATGTAAGAAATTTTCTAGTGAAGCGTGAATTTGAGGTGTCCGGCATGAGACAAATGTAGACCTTGATCTGTGGAATAAATTCAAGTTGGATTTTAATGGAAAATGTGACTCTTGAAATGAAGTACTAAACTGAAAGGAAGTTTGTGTGTCCCAAGTGGTATAGTCTTTAGCATGATTTCAAAAATATTTGAGGAAGCTTGGATCCCCAAGTATATGTGGTGATGGAATTGTTAAATTTATAACTGGAATAACATACTGATAAGAACACTACAGTTGATGTATTTGTACGACTTAAGAAAAATTGAGGATTTGTGGACAAGGGAGAAATTTCGGAGTTCTCGGATGTAGTGATTGTTCTGTGCTTAGTATGTTGGGGTCATTCTAAGTGTTTCAGTTTGGTACCAAGTGGATGCAAATGAGACTACGTGACATAGGAATGGGATATTTCACTTCGTCGACAGGATCAAAGTTATAGGAAAATAAGGGAAACTCAATGGGCCTTGAGGAGATTGTTGACTGCTTGTACATTAAGATAACCTCAGATGTAAGTTGCAAGGGACGCTATTACAGTTCGGTTAAGTCTAAGCCACTATCATGGTTGTTGGCTATTTATTGACAAATTGAGGGACTGATCATCCTTAATTTCATGTTGATAGTAGACAAAATCATGTTGAATGGAACGGACGAGCCTTACCAACTATGGATGTGTGTGAAGTTATTAAGCACCCTATTAAAAGGGGTAGGCAACATTTTTTTTCGAGAAGGCCGGGTGAAACAAGTTGTGACTGGTATGTTGAATTCGGGTACAAACCTAGTGTGAATTGTTACTCGTACTTTAAGTTTCGAGGACGAAACTAATTTTAGGTGGGTAGTAATGTAAGACCCGTAATTTTAAATCCTAAATTATCTGATTTGAGGGTATTTTGTGTTAAATTGCTTAGGCTTTTAACCCAGTTTTCGGTATTTAGTGAGTTAAAGGCCGAAAATATAATTTTGGAAATTGGATTAAAATTATTCGTTGAAGAATAATTCATTTAGGTTTCGAAGAATATAATTATGGGCGGTTTTGTTCAAAATATCTCAGGTTGCTGAAAGTTGTATTTGACAATTGAGTTGCGACGAGAGTAGATATTTTTATCAAAATAATTGGAGATGTGAGTGAAGTGATGGATGTGAGAGTTGTTATATATTTATTGGTTTAGGTTTAAATTATTATATATATATATATATTATATATTATTGTATATGTATAAGAATAGGAAAGAAAAGAAAGAAAAGAAATAGAGAGGAAGGAAAAAGAAAAGAAAGAAAAAAAAAGAAGTTCTCCTTCCTCCTCCCTGCCTCGCGATCCCGTCTCCTACTTCCTCCTTTCCCTTCATTTTTGTTGCTTCCTTTGAGTTCGAAAATCGAAACCCAGGGCTAGTGGGTGAGAAAGATCAAGTTCCCAACTCCTTCCTCCTTCTCGGATTCGAAAACAGGTTAGGGATTTCAAAAACCGTCAAACACAAACCTTCCCGTTTCACCTAGATCTAAGCTTCGTTTCTCAAAGAGATAGAAGGAAACGTTGCTCACTACCACGCTACGATGCTAGGGAACCAACTTTGGAAGCGGCATTGCGAGCGGAAGATTTTACCAGATTTACCCGCGGCACTGTAATCGCACGTTACAGCTAACGTAAAGGTAAGGGCTCCTTCCAAACTTTTAGTTTGCATTTAGGGACTTATCTGTGGTTGTGTGGAAAAGAATTTGGTTAGGGTTAAAGTAATGTTTCATGGAAAAATGAATTTTAAATTCATTTGGGTATGATTTTGAGTCTATGGACGTTGTTGTGTTTGTGTGATGGATTGTATTGATTTGTGTCGTCGTATTCGACGTGTTCACATTTGATAATTATAGAATTTGAGATATGTTTGTGTGGTTTGTGTGGAAAAATAGTTTGATGTGTTTTGGTGTGAATTATGGATTGAATGTGAAAGTATGTTTGAGTTTGTTTGGTGTGGAATTTGAAAACCATTAAGTTAAACGAGTATTAAGAATGGGGAATCTCTTAATGTCTCATTTACTTAATGTGTGTTTGTTTTGGAAAATCGTTTAAGTTAACTGGGCGATAAGAATGGGGAATCACTTAATGTCTTGGTTACTTAATGTTGTTTTGAAAATCGTTTAAGTTAACTGGGCGTTAAGAATGGGGAATCTCTTAATGTCTTGGTTACTTAATGTTGTTTTGAAAATAGTTTGAAGTTAAAAGAATATTAAGAATGGGGAATCTCTTAATATGTTTGTCTGCTTAATGTTTGGCGTGAAAATCGTTTAAGTTAAATGAGTATTGAAAATGGGGAATCTTTTAATATCTGTATTTACTTAACGATTGTTGTGGAAGGAGTTAGTATATGCTCATGCATTTTCATGCTTTTTGTAAATCGTGCAGACCCGTGATAAGTGGCACCCTGATAAATAGTACTTTGGCCTGTGATAGGCGGTACATTTATGATTTACGTTTTTGTAAATTGTGCAGACCCGTGATAGGTGGCACCTTCGAAAATAGTACTTTGGCCCGTGATAGGCGGTACTTTTATGATTTACAGTTTTTTGTAAACTGTGCAGACCCGTGATAGGTGGCACCTTGATAAAGAGTACTTTGGCCTGTGATAGGCGGTACATTTACAATTTACGTTCTTTTTAGTAAACCGTGCAGACCCGTGATAGGTGGCACCTTGGTAAACAGTACGGGCCCGTGATTGGCAGTACGTTTATGGTTTATGCTTTTTAGTAAATTGTGCTGACCCGTGATAGGTAGCACCTCGGTAATTGGTACTTTGGCCTGCGATAGGCGGTACAATTATGATTTACGGCCCTTCGAGGAGGGTTTTGGTTTGGAATTCCGAGTCCATGCATTTTGGCATATACGCATTGCATTAGGGTGCTTGACACACGAGTGGTGTTTGTTTCAAGTGTACGATTGAGTGTTTGAACTTGAGATGACATTGTGATTGTGATGATTATACTAAGTGTCAATGTTTTGGAACAAATTGTGTGTAAGTGAAATTGATTGTAAAACCGTTTCGAAACTCATGATGTTGTAATGATTGTAGTATAAATGCTAAGTGTTATGTTTTGGAATTTTGTGATAACATGTTGGATTGCAAGACTATTTCGAAGTTCATGATATTGTAGTGATCATGTTGAAATTGCTAAGTGTTAAGATTTGGAGTGGTGTATGAATGTGAATGAGTTAGTTTATGTATTTTTAGAAGATTACGTAGGGAAATCGATTGACCAAATCGATTTGGCCATTCAAGAACTCAGCCATTTTTCACGAAATTGATTTGCCCAATCGATTGGCTTCAACACAGGAGCTCTGTCTTTTAGGAAATCGATTTGGCCAATCGATCGGATTCATTACAGGGGCTCTGTCCTTCAGGAAATCGATTTGCCCAATCGATTTGGCAATGCAGGGTTCAGACCTTCATAAATCGATTTGCCCAATCAATTGAAGTGAGTTCAAAGTTCAGTTTCACTAAAATAATTCCACGAAATCGATTTGGCAAATCGATTGGCTCAGTGTAAATCCTCATTTTGAGTTAGATAACCGATTGCTCACTTGATGTCACAATGTTTTGGTCAGTTATGTATTACTTGATTGATTGAGAACCTTATTTTGATTTCATTTACATTTGGCAAGCATTATATGAACTTTTAGCATATGGAAAATCCTTTTAAGATGCATGCTAAGTTGAAAAGGTTAATTGTGCATTTAAGAACTTAAATGTTATGTGTTAACTGTTAATTTCGGTTGGTGACCCTTTACAACTATTGTGGAAATCTGGGCTTTGCCCTCAGATGAGAGCCAGGACAATCCTACAACTATTGTGGAAATCTTGGTAGAATGATCAGATTAGGTTGACATAGAGGGACCATATGTCTTTATTTTGAATTGCGTTTTTATTTTAAATTGGAAGATTGTATCTTTACTAATATTGTCAGTATGGCATCTTATTTTGACGAGTTCCATATATCATTTGTTGTTGTGTAAATACTTTGGATTCGGATTTCGAAAAACTTTTCTGCTGTTTATAAATTGAAATGACTTAAGTATTTATCCAAAGGCATTTCGTTATTTATTTCTCTGTTTTATTTTAATTTCTTTTGAAAAAAAAATACACCATCACTTTGAAAATCGGGGTGTTACATTGTGGTATAAGAGCTTTGGTTTGGGTTTCTTTGGGGGCTGTGGCGCCTTTGGTTATAGATTGTAAGTTAAACCGTAGGTTTTGAGTCGTTATCTGATCATGCGTAGGGGTAGTTAGTATGTGTTGATATATTCGAAACTTAGTTTTGGAATTATTCGAAGTGGTGTTAACGCTTCTTCTTGATGTTGGTTTTTCGAAAACACTACCTCCAAGAGGGAACGACGTTGCAAGGATGAACGTCAGTAGGGATGATCAAATGGTTGAAGACACAAATAACATGGATGTTTTGTTGTTGCACAAACTGCTGCAAAGACTCTACGGGATCTGGAGAAGAGGGAAAGAGGGATTTATGCTATTAAGTCAAGGGGATTGAAAGATTTTCGTCGTTACCATCCTCCAAAGTACAAGGGTGATGAGAACTCAGGAAAAGAGATTATTAGTGGATTCGAGAAATGGAAAAGATCTTCGAGATGACGAATTGTCAAGCAGACCTGAAGGCAATCATGACGGCATGGAATTTATCAAATGGTTCCAAGGACATAGAAGCTATGTGTTGGTGTAAACTCGAAGATGATGAGTATGGATGGATTAACATTAGACTAATAAGGAATTTCAAGTAAAGATCTAAGTTGAGGTATCATTCTACTTTAAAGTATTTGGTTAAGAGGCTTAATGTAACACCCCAAATTTTATAATAAAATATTTTATTAATAAAATATTATTTTAAATAAATAACTTGGTGTTAAAAATATTTTATATGGGTGCTTTAGATGATGTGCTAGTTTTATACATATTGGACTAAATGAGTAATATAATAACAAATATTTTATTTTATACATTTTTCAAAATAATATTTTAGTGTAATATTTTAAAGAATAAATTTTTTTTTACGATTTTACACGTATATGCGTGTATGCATTTAATTTGATATTTTACAACTCAACTAATTAATGTTAAGTGTGCACACAATTATATTTCAATTACTTATAACTATTTTCTATTTTTACTTATTTATTTTATAAATAACGATTTTGAAATAATAGTGATATTCTATTTGATTTTCTTTACTTTTATATAATTATTATGATATTGTGATTTTATATATATTTATTATGATTTAGTAACTAATATAAAGTGTTGATGTTGTAATATCTAATTTATTATTATTATTATTATTATTATTATTATTTTTATTATTATTATTAATATATATGTGTTTGATATTTGATAATCTTTCGTGTTACCTTGAAATTTATCTAAACTATTAGTCATAAAAATAATTTTGTTTATTCTTCCTTCTAATCAAATAAATAAAGTAATAATAAACAAATAAGTAAAAAGAAACTAAAAACACCTCTTTTTGGCAGTACCTTTTATGAGACTCCGAAGCACTGTTACCCTAGCTAATATAGTTGGAAAATATTCACATATATATAGATAGCTAAAAGCAAAGTTATTACTGCCGCACAAAACCTTCCTTTCATGATTACTCCTTCCGCACCAAACATTCCTTTCCAATTTCTCCATCAAGCCAATCATAATCATAGCTCCATACACCTTCCTTTTCGATTTCTCCAACAAGCCAATCATAATCATAGTTCCGTACACCGATCGTTGTCTCTCGGTTGTGATTTTGTCGACTACTACTATCGGATTAAATAATCAAGCATATATTTTCTTTTTACAAGATTTTTCATCTTCTCTGGTTAGTCTCTTCTCATTTTTAAATTATTTGCAAATAACCGCTATTTGTGCCATTGTTATTTAGGTTTTGATTTTCAATCATATAATTTATCGTCTTTTCTGTTTTAGTTGATTTTTTTCTTTTTTACAATCATGATTAATATTAATGATTTTTTTTGTTTGAATATTAACTATTTATAGAATGAATTTTTGATCTCAAGAACAAGGTGTTTTAAACGAAATTGTAAATTGTCTCTAAAATAGCCTAATTGTTCCCTATAATCCTTACGAGTAGTAGAATTGTAACATTATACTGAAATTAATTTGGTCAATTTAACATAATATCTAAATCTATTAATATTAAAATCTTATATAATATAATTTTGTTAGGTTCTAAGTGCCATGCGTTTCAATTCTCCTTTACACAAATGGTGCAAATATATGTTATATCATATAAAAGAAAAACATAATCTTATAATTTTCCTATTTTAATATGAAGATAGCATATACTATATATTAACAATAAAGAATCTACTTTTATTGTACATCTAATAGCCTTGTTATTTAATTTTAAACGCATATGATATATTACTACATTTCTGTGAAATCAAAACTATACAAACCGTGTGTCTTTAGCAATGCATAATTACGTTTTTTTTTTTTAAGATATTGTTTGTATAGATATAACCATAAGCATACATAGTACTAAAAAAAAATATATATATATATATATTTTGAAATGGTGTTGCAAATAGTAAACAATTTATTTAACTATCATACTAAATGATTAATTTGTATTTGGTTATTGTGTTATTTTATTTCTTTTGTGAACTATTAGAGACGGTGGTTGGTGAAGACGCGACACATTAAATAAGTAGATCGTCATTGTTGGGAAAAATCTTCAATCAAGGTAAGGGGTGAGAGAGCGTTTCAATTCATGAGTATAATATATTGTGAGATGAACGGGAAAACCGTATTTCCCAACGATTCATTTGTGGCTCGCTACATATGGCAGTAGCCCTTTAAGGGATAAATTAATTAATTTACAAATAAGGAAATTATGAGATTAAAATATAGAATAGAAATATTTGTAGGGTGTTGATTGATTTAATTTCTTTGAATGTGTGAAATTGATATTATTGAGATATTGAGTGTCGAATTAAATATATATATATATATATATATATATATATATATATATATATATATATATATATATCTGTGTGTGTGTGTGTGATTAGATGACTTTATGTGGTGTGATAACAAAAGATTGGTGTGTTGTGATAATTTTATGTGATGATGATGATGTGTGATTAATAATTGTGATGTTATAAATTGTGATAAGTTTATGTGATGTTTGATTGATGATAGTGATGCTATACATTTGTGAGGAGTTTATGTGATGATGATGATGTATGATTAATGATAGTGATGTTCTAAACTTTGATGAGAATAGTGAATTAACTCCATAGCTGATGAAATAATAGCGATTTCAATTTGTGTTTGAGAGGACGGTTTTAATGGAGTAACATAAACCAACAAGGGGAGAAAATAAATATTGTGAATTTGTGAAGTGGAGATTATTTTGTCATCATATAGGTAGAACCTGACAAGCCTAGTGATTATGGGGAAGTACAACTGAATGAGCCTGATCGTGGCGGTCTGCTATCGAACCTTAAGGCAAGATTGTTAGACCTTGGAGGTATTCGGGTGGGGAATTCCTAGGTGACTTGGAGGTCGCACTCCAAATGTCGGGAGCTACCATGCAACACACGTTTACCTCGACTGTCACGTATATGTGTCTCGGGTTGAGTTGAGGGGATCTATGAGGACATGGCCAATTTAAATTGTCCATCCACCGGGATGGAGGCATAGTATCATGGCCTCCTAACCAAGTACTTCAGAGTTAGAATGGTACCACATTGTGAAGTAGAGTCTAAGCTCATGCATAGCATTTCCTTGTGATTGTTTTGTTGTGATTGATTTGTTTCAAAGGTAATAATAATTAGATGATTTGATGCATATTATAATGAGATGATTATTATACTTGAGTGATTGATGTTATAGTATTATACTATTTAATTAAATATTTTGATATATCGTAAAGTAATTATGATATGGTTCTATTATGATTGTTTGCGTGTTCTTCTTACTCATATTATACTATTAACATGATTTCAAAACTCACCTCCTTCGTTGTTTGTGTTTGATTGTCTGGGCCTTGCGTTTGCGAAATCGCAGTTATTACAGGTTAATGAGTCTTGAAGTTCAAGTTTGGAAGGAACCCCGCTCTGATAGGTGATACCGGTAATAAGGGTTTTAATTTGTATTTTACTTATTTAATTTGAATTAAATTTTTGTATGAAAACCTTAGAAGTACTACTATATTTTTAGAATTAAATCAAGCAATTATACGTAAATCAAGTATATTGAGATTAAATTGTTTTATTTGAGTAATAAAATTTGAATTGTTGCATGTGTACTTTGAGAAACGTGATATCCTAAATTAGTTACAAAAGTTTTTATTTTATTGAAAATATAATTTTATAGGAATATGATATAAATTATTATATATTATTTTGGGATTTAGGGTGTCACACTTAATACTATGCTATCACACAAGTGGACAAACATATCACAAATCACCATGTTCTCATAGATCCTTTCTACTCAACCGAAGACTCATAAACGCAATGGTCGGGCCGGGCACTCATGTATTGCTCTATAGCTCTCGACCTTTGAGAATAATCCACTAATCCACTTAGGAATTTCTCACAAGAGATACCCCCAAGGTCTATCAATCATACCTTAAAGTTTGACCGTATCCCTCAATGGTCAAGCTCATTTAAATGTACTTCCCCGAAATTGTTGGGCTTGTCAGACCCTCCAAATATGATGACCAAATAATCTGCACTTTGAAAATCCCCAACATCTAACTCATATCAAATCAATGATCACAACTCGATAACTCAATATAAATTCACAAAATACACCAAAATTTATGTGTTTGTATATATATTTCATTCCACAATTTTCATCAGAATTTACATCATTATATACATACTAATCAATCTTAATCAAGTCTCAACATTTCGTAAACACCAATCATAATGAACAATCAAGTTCTATCAATTATAACATAAGAAAATCAAACAAGTAGTGCATTCAAGTAAAGTCATAATTTCATTACATGAAACAAGAACACTCAAATGCACATCATCCATACAATAACCATTAGCATTGGAATTCACAAAAATCAAATATCATGCAATATTTGTAACACTCTAAAATTTCTATATGATAACTATTATATTAAATTTAATTTATTGATTTATATAATTTATTTATATATATATATATACATATATATATTTCAAATATTTAGTTACTTTATTTTTTTATTCGGTAATATATGATTTCGTTGTTAAACTTCAGGAACCATATCTTATTTAATTAGTATTATTATTATTATTAAAATAAAAATATTGCCTTGTAACTAATTATTCAAATGTGTTTTAATTTATTTTATTTTATTCTGGTTTCCTCTGCCTATTAATCTAAACCTAAAAATCCCTTCCACCAGCAAGAATGCTCCGCACCAAATTAACCTAAGGATCCCTTCCATCAGCAAGAATGTGCCGCACCAAATCAACATTCTCATTTCTTTCATATTATTTCCCCCAGTAACTAAACATGGCTGCATTTTAGGCGCCCAGTCTAGTAATTGCTACACTGTACGTGCCATAGCCATAACAGACAGAGCACCTAGTCCCTATTTTTACTTTGAAATTTCCATGATCACTCTTAGACAAATTTCTCAGCCACCATATTCCATAAAAGTGAAAGTACAAACCATATCTGAACTCTTCTCGACACCCTCTTTTGTTTCCAATACTCAAAACAATAAAGGAATGCATTTTAAAAATAAGTGTCGGTAGAAACGCTGCCTTCAAGCCCTCTCTCTGGCCACCGTGGTGTTGGTCTTAAATAACATAGACCAATTTGGTGATCTACACATCGAGAGTTTTGTCCTATAATATTCGTTTTTCAATTTCGTCAAAGTTCGTGAAAACTCGTTGTCATCAGTGTTACAGTAAGTGTTTTTCAGCGAACCTTGCGTTCAACATTTATTTTGTTTCAATTATTCATGTTAATTAAAGTATGATTTTGAATTGCTTTAATTTTTGAATTCCAGCATCGTTGTTGTTATCTGTAACCGATGTTTCGAGTCGTTCGTATGCATTCCAATAATTCTATGGACTCTTCATCAAATAATTATATCTCCGGATTGCTAATGCTATTGCGTTGCTGAAACGTATAAACAAACGAAATCGTCAAAGCAGGTATGGGGTGAGAGTGAGTTCGAATGCATGAGTATAAGTTAAGTGAGATGAACGGGAATACTGTATTTTCCACAATTCATTCGGGGCTCGCTACGTATGGCAGAAGCCCTTTGAGTAATAATGGACTAATGAGCAAACTTGAATTTTGTGATATTAAAATATGAATTAGAAACTTTTATAGGATGTTGTTTGATTTGATTTTTGAAGATCGTGTGATAGCTAAATTATTGTAGAATTGCGTATTTGATGCATTATGTGCTTTGTTTATATCTATCTTTGATATTGATATTGATATATGATATAAAATGTGATGAATTGTAATTATTTTCCTTGCAATTGATGTGGTGTGTGTGAAGATCTAGTTTTATTATCATGTGAGTGAAGACCCTTTATTGTTTGAAATGACGTATTATGATGGTAAATTCTGAATGTAATATATGACTATGTAAATCTACAATGACGACGTGTACTCCTTGACGTGTGATATTACCACCTTGATGAATATCATGAAATGCATATTGTGTTTAATTGAATAGTGACGAATTCGACCCGTGCCAATAATGGTTCTCTTAATGGAGTAAGTAACCTAGGCCAACGAGGGGAGAAAGTAGTTGTTGATAATTTTTGAAGTGGAGATTATTTGGTCATCATATAGGTAGGGCCTGACAAGCCTAGTGATTATGGGGAAGTACAACTGAATGAGCCTGATCGTGGCGGTCTGCTGTTGAGCCTTAGGGCAAAACTAATTAAATGGACAAGATATATCGTCAAAGTTTAATTAGACACCTTAGTGTCATTTGATCTCATCCCCCACACATATACATATAATAAGAAAGAGAGAAAAAGTTTATTTATCGCCACAAAAGTAATGATACAGTTAATCAGGTCAACCGATTATTGATTTTTGTAGTGTTACATACATGTAGTAATATACATTATTTGTCCTTGCAAGTTTCCAAACATGAATTCATGATTCCATTAATGTTATGTGGATCTGAAAAAATAAAATATCAATAAGTAAGAAACATCATGATTTAAGCCAATTGTATTAATTTATAGTATTAGATTGATAATCATATCAATATATAATATAAAAGCGAGAAAGAATAAACATACCAATACCAATATTATTGGACTTCGATTAAGCACAATTTGTAGTACAATTATGTGCATTTTGTGATGAGTTCTTATGACAATTTAATTTACAAGTAGTAAGACAACCTACAAATGATGTAGGATTTCCTACGTCACTTGCACATTTCAAACCACACTTGCCAAGGCAAAGCAATACACCAATTCTACTATCTGCATTTTCCTGTGTAGGTGTTGTTAGTGAAGAAGTTTCAATTGCAAGAGCAAAAATAAACATATTCATTGCCATAATTATGACCATAATCATAACAACATTTTTCATCTCACTCTTTGACATTTTTGTTGTATATCTTATAAATATTGTATTTCTCTTTGTATAATTAAGTTTGATTTGAAAATCTATGTTGTTCTCCATTTATAATCATTGAAAAACGTCATCTTGAGTACATTTCCAAACCCTAAATAAGAAATACATTGATGATTGTCAATTCTGGAATGTGACATGATTAACACTTATGTATCAATAGCATAAAAGTTAATATTTGCTACAATTAGATTTTCATATATTTTTAGCTTAATGGAAAAAAAATCAGATTTTTTCACAAGTTATATATGTCATAATATTATTTTGTAACCGACTACACAAATACATATATATATATGGTAAAATTTTATTAGATGTCTAAGTGAAAATATTTTACAATGACACTAAAAGAGACCTAAAGAAATCATAGTTTGAGATTTGATATATTGACTTTTTGACAAAGATATCAAATATTCAGTTTTTCCTTTGTTGTGAAAATTATATATGAATTTATAAACACACATTTAAGTATAAGTAGAATATTTTCGAAAATGTAAAGTGTGACACCCTAAATCCCAAAATAATATATATATAATAATTTATATCATATTCCTATAAAATTTTATTCAAATTAAATAAGTAAAATAAAAATTAAAACTCTTATTCCTAGTATCACCTATCATAGCGGAGTTCCTACCAAATTTGAACTTCAAGACTCATTAACCTGTAATAACTGCGATTTCGCAAATGCAGGGCCCAGCCAGTCAAACACAAACAACGACTGAGGTGATTTTTGAAATCATGTTAATAGTATAATATGAGTAAGAAGAACACGCAAATAATCATAATAGAACCGTATCATAATCACTTTACGATATATCAAAATATTTAATTAAATAGTATCATACTATAACATCAAAGTCACTCAAGTAAAATAATCATCTCATTATAATATGCATCAAATCATCTAATTAATATTACCTTTAGAACACATCAATCACAACAAAACAATCACAAGGAAATGCAATACTATGCATGAGCTTAGACTCTACTTCACAATGTGGTACCATTCTAACTCTGAAGTACTTGGTTAGGAGGCCATATACTATGCCAATACAAGAGTGGACGGACAATTCATGAATGGCCAAGTCCTCATAGATCCCCTCAACTCAACCCGAGACACATATACGCGATGGTCGGGGTACTCTTGTGTTGCACAGTAGCTCCCGGCCTTAGTGAATAACCCACTAATCCACTTAGGAATTTCCCACTAGGTGTACCCCCGAGGTCTATCAGTCTTACTTTACAGTTCGACTGTAGCCCTCCACGATCAGGCTCATTCAGTTGTACTTCCCCAAAATCACTAGGCTTGTCAGGCCCTACCTATATGATGACAAAATAATCTTCACTTCAAAAATTCACAATATTTATTTTCTCCCCTCGTTAGCTTAGACTACTCCATTAAGAGCACCATATTTAAGAATCATCACTATCTCATCAAGTATGGGGTACTTCAATATTTTCATCACAATTTTATAATATCATTAATCATAAATAATCATGATCATCGTATAAACTCATCACAATTTTATAACATCACTATCATCAATCAAAAATCATCATTATCATCACGTAAGCATATATCAAACCATGCATCCATATTTTATTATCACATCACATAATTTCATGTAAGCAAACATGTACACATAATTTCATTCAACATCCAACATCACAATAATAACAAATATCAACAACCACACAAGTATCGAAAATTAAATCAATCAACACCTTATAAAAATTTCTATTTCACATTTTAATCTCACAATTCTCATATTTCAAATTAATCAATTTATCTCTCAAAGGGCTACTGCCGTACGTAGCAGGCCCCGGATGAATCGTTGAGAAATACGGTTTTCCCGTTCATCTCACAATATATTATACTCATGAATTCAAACGCTCTCTCACCCCTTACCTTATTTTGACGCTTTCACACATGAATACGATTCCACGAGCAAACAACCTTTGTTTATTGACTCTTTGTCCTTCAATCGATCTAACTCGACAGTTTATGGGTAAACGTCAAAAATAAATTATGAGGAGATATTCTAAAAACTAATTTTGAAATTCGGTCAAGAAAAATTACCATAAATCAGAAACCCCATTAGTGGATAATATAGTCACTTTTCACACGGTCGTTTTGGTGTTGGTTTTGTAACACCCTAAATTTGATAATAAACTATTTTATTAATTAAATAGAATTTTAAATAATTAATTTGATGTTAAATTATTTTAGAATAGATGTTGATAAATTTTGTGAGTAATTTTCATTATAGGGATGCTTTCTATGATGTGCTGGTTTGATAGATAATATATTTAATGAGCAATATAAATAATAAATATTTTATTTTATTAGTTTATATAATTTTCTAAAAATAAAAGTATCTTAGTGTAATATTTTAAAGAACAAGATTTATATGATTTTAAGTGTATATGTGAGTTGGTAATTAATATGATATTTTCTTATATGTTTGACCAATGTTAAGTGCGTATATATTTATATTTTAATCATTTTTAAGTATCTCTTATTTTAATTATTTCTAAATATATCTTATTTTAATTATTTATTCTATAAATAATTATATTGAGATCATAATAATATTGTGTTTGATTTTCTTTGTTTTTATATACTCATTTTAAAATTGTGAT
>JBBPBS010000206.1:4917421-4942604 GCA_037974835.1 Cicer judaicum
ATATATATATATATATATATATATTATGATTTAGTAATTAACATAAAATATTATTGTTATATTTATTTATTTTACACTTTTAACTATTTTCTAATATGATGGTATTATTATAATATGAATATTTTGAAAAATAAGTATAATTGTAGGGATTATTTTAAATGTGAAAGTTCAGTCATTAGTAATATGTTTTTTTATATATTGATTATTTTTATTACTCTAATTTATAAAATATTAGTAATGTTTGGAAAACTAAATGGTGTTTGGAGGAATATTAAAAAGAAGATTAAATAATTATTAGTTTTAATTTAACAAAACAAAAATAATAATAATAAAATATAAATGAAGAGACCAATGGGTTTGACTCTATGAACCCTAATTGTTAATAAAATAAAACAAACAAAAGAAGGGAAGGGAGTTGGAAGGGCAGCCATAGAACGAAAGAGTAAACACAACAACAACCTATCGTTTGACACCGGTGATCGATAACTCTTCCATAAAAGTTTCTCCGTTTTCATCCAAATTTAAGTATGTTATTTCATTCATTTAACTCGTCAATTAAACATAATTTTTCAGATTTTTAACAACCCCAATTTCTCTCTAAAATACTCGACTCCTCCGTTTGTACAATTCATTAGTTTGCGTCGTTTTCCTTCACCGTAAGTCCGATTTGAGTGAAACCAACGCCAAAATGACCGTGTGAAAAGTGGCTATATTATCCACTGATTGGTTTTCTGATTTATGGTAATTTTCTTTGACCGATTTTCGAATTTAGTTTTTTAGAATATCTCCGCATAATTTATTTTTGATGTTTACCCATAAACTGTCGAGTTAGATCGATTGAAGGACAAAGAGTCAATGAACAAAGGTTGTTTTCTCGTGGAATCGTATTCGTGTGTGAAAGCGTCAAAATAAGGTAAGGGGTGAGAGAGCGTTTGAATTCATGAGTATAATATATTGTGAGATGAACAGGAAAACCGTATTTCCCAACGATTCATCCGTAGCTTGCTACGTATGGCAGTAGCCCTTTGAGAGATAAATTGATTAATTTTAAATATGAGAATTGTGAGATTCAAATATGAAATAGAAATTTTTATAAGGTGTTGATTGATTTAATTTTCGATACTTGTGTGGTAGTTGATATTTGTTATTATTGTGATGTTGGATGTTGAATGAAATTATGTGTACATGATTGCTTAAATGAAATTATGTGATGTGATGATAAAATATGGATGCATGGTTTGATATATGCTTACGTGATGATAATGATGATTTTTCATTGAGGATAGTGATGTTATAAAATTGTGATGAGTTTATACGATGATCATGATTAATGAAATTATAAAATTGTGATGAAAATATTGAAGTACCCTATACTTGATGAGATAGTGATGATTCTTAAATATGGTGCTCTTAATGGAGTAGTCTAAGCTAACGAGGGGAGAAAATAAATATTGTGAATTTGTGAAGTGAAGATTATTTTGTCATCATAAAGGTAGGGCTTGACAAGTCTAGTGATTTTGGGGAAGTACAACTGAATGAGCCTGATCGTGACGGTCTGCTGTCGAGCCTTAAGGCAAGATTGTTAGACCTTGGAGGTATTCCGGTGGGGAATTACTAGGTGACTTGGAGGTAGCACTCCAAATGTCGGGAGCTACCATGCAACACACGTTTACCTCGACTATCGCGTATATGTGTCTCGGGTTGAGTAGAGGGGATCTATGAGGACAGGGCCAATTTGAATTGTCCGTCCACCGGGATGGTGGCATAGTATCATGGCCTCCTAACCAAGTACTTCAGAGTTAGAATGGTACCACATTGTGAAGTAGAGTCTAAGCTCATGCATAGCATTTCCTTGTGATTGTTTTGTTGTGATTGATGTGTTTTAAAGGTAATATTAATTAGATGATTTGATGCATATTATAATGAGATGATTATTTTACTTGAGTGACTTTGATGTTATAGTATGATACTATTTAAGTAAATATTTTGATATATCGTAAAGTGATTATGATACGGTGCAAAATAACGAATTCTACAAACGAAGAAGTCGGGTATTTTAGAGAGAAATTGGAGTCGTTAAAAATCTGGAAAATTATGTTTAATTGACGAGTTAAATGAATGAAATAACATACTCAAATTTGGATGAAAACGGAGAAGCTTTTACGGAACAGTTATCGATCACCGGTGTAAAAAACGATAGGTTGTTGTTGTGTTTACTCTTGGGTTCTACGGCTTCCCATTCAACTCCCTTCCCTTTTCTTTGTTTTGTTTTATTTTAGTACAAATCAGGGTTCACAAGGTCTCTTTATTTATGTTTTTGTTTTGGAAGGCGGCGGATAGAAAACAAGCAGCAAAACCTAACAAATTCATCTAAATATTTGTAAAATTAGTTAACAGCCCATAAAAATACTATCATCTTTATAAAAAAGTCAAAACGATTAAATAAATATATAATCAATAATTTATATTAATTACTAAATCACAATAAAGATGTATAAAATCATCGTGTCATATGTTATACACAAAAGTAAAGGAAATCAATCACAATATTTCTAACATCTCAAGATAGTTATTTATAAATTAAATAATTTAAAATAGAAAGTAGTTATAAATAATTGAAATATAACTATGTACATACTTAACATCAATCTACTGCACAGAAAAATATTACATTAATTGGGTACACGAATATACACGTAAAATCGCATAAAATATTTTATTTTTATATTTAAATATTACACTACAATACTATTATTTTTAGAAAAATAAATAGAATAATAAAATAAATATTTATTATTTATATTGCTCATTAAATATAACATCTATCAAACCAACACATCATACAAAAGCATCCTTATAACAAAAATTACTCACGAAATTTATCAACATATATTCTAAAATAATTTTAACATCAAATTAATTATTTAAAATCCTATTTAATTAATAAAATAATTTGTTATCAAATTTAGGGTGTTACATAAAGTCAACTAATTGATATATTATATGTTTTACTCATTGAATTATTATGTTAAAATTTTAGTTATATTTTAATGACATAGTAGGATATTAAACTTTTAAAAAAATATTTAAAAGTTTGATCAACCGAATTATAATTTAATGTGTTATATCATATTTCACTCATTAAAGATTTTGTGTAAATAGAAAAATAAAGTATTATGTAAAAAAAAAAATATCTACGCATTAAATTATATTAATAAATATAAAGTTAATATTATATTAATCATTAATGGTCTATATGAGGAATCAAATAATTTGTCAAAATTATAATGTTAATTAATAATATGTTAAATTTTACATTTTTCTAATTACTATATTATTTTAAAGAAATACTAATTGCTAAACATTCATCATTAACTCAATTGTCGAGCCAAAAAATAAATCTCTCTCAAATGTGTGGGTATGAAGACCATCCTTTAAAAATTAATTTTTTTCAAATAAATCCATAATGAAGACCATCCTTTAAACACAACCTATATATTAAGTTTAGTATTCATAATTTTAAAAGTATTTTAATAAATATTAATATATATAATTATCTACTGGATAATCATATTAGACGTGCTCTTTTATCACTTGTATTATCGTGTAACTATATTTTTAAAATGATTGAGTAAGAAATTAATCTAAGTAGGATCATTTAGATAGGATACGAAATATGGTATTAAAAATGGTAAGACAAAATGAGTGTTGTTTTAATGATATTAAAAATGGTTGCAACTAACATTTTAATTTAACTCGTTGCTTACTTAATAGAAAAAAGAATTAAGAAAAAGTGGAACTTCAAATCTAAATTTATTGTCAAAATATTGTTAGAGAAATATGTGTGTAATTTCGTATAACGTACAAGTCTTCATCATCTGATTCTTCACAATGATTTTCCCATTCCATTTTCTTCGTTTCTTCAATGGCTGACAAAGCGTTAGAGTTCATCTTCTTTCCTTGGGATTTTAGGGCTAAGGACTTTGAATTTCAATTATCAATTTTATACGATTAAATTTAGTAAACTTTTATTTATACATATAACTAATTACAAATTATGTTTGTTAAATTTTTGTGTTTAATATTTATTTTGGATTTGGCAAACTTTGCTTTATCTCAATAGTTTTAGTCCGATAAATAAAATAAATTCAACTTATTTAATTAATACAATTGTGCTATACGTTTATATCTCATCTCTCTATAAATAGACATGATTGTATACGATTTATTAAAAACCAAATTATGTTAAAAATTAAAAATAAATATAATTTCCATTAAATTCAAATTTTAGTTTTGTATTTTTAAATAAACTATGCTTCAATTATATAACCAAAGGTTTTATTTATTTGATAAATATTAATTTTATTTTAATCATAATACACTATTCTTTCTGAGTTATGTTTAATTTTCATTATTGTATTTAATTATTATGTGACTACTGTATTTTTAAATTTGAAAATATTAAATTCTATTTTAAAGTTCTAACTCTCTTTAGCCTATATTTTTTCTTTAAACAAAAATGATATAACAGTTATTGATTTTAATCATATAATTCAATTTACATAGATGTATTATAAAATACATATTAAAGTATACATTACAAATAGTTAATAATTGATCGTCCTTAAGTACAGGCTCAACTAGAAAATGACGATATTGTTAGGTTGTATGTTTTTTCTCATGTTCACAGTTGTATGAGTTAATTACAATGGAACTTATCATCGCTTAGAAGGTTAAAATAATTCTAATTGATCTAGATGGGTTTATATTTGCATATTTATTTAGCCTTTTTCGATTATTGCTCGCCCCTATTACAAAGAAAAAGAAGTGAGCACGTCAAGAAGTGAGCACATCTCATCGTTGTTGTCGTAGTGATTGTTATGTTTGGTGAAAGTTCCAATTGAGGTAAATGGGTGAGAGAATGTTTGATTTAATGAGTATAACATATAAGGTGAGATGATTTGGAATGCTGTAATTCTGACTAGTAATTAATTAGAAATATATGACTAGTAAAATTAGAAATTGACATGCATGCTTGTTCTATTTTGTAGTATCCAAAGCAAAATTAGGAATTCAAATCATGGATTACATGTGCACTTTCTTTCACAAAGAAATTTAAATCATATGAGAGGTGATAGAATACAAACTCAGCAAATCACAAAAGAGGCCACAAACCAACACAACCTTAAATCTTTATCATACTAATATCTACACAATTTAGCAAGAGTTTGAATTTTGAATATTCTCAAAAAGCTAGAAACAACAAAATATTGTTATGGTGTACTAGTCGGTAGTAATAAAAACTATTCAATTTGATAAAACTCTTCAAATTTCTTCAAGTCCTTCCCTCTCAAGCCTACTCTATCCTTAGTAGACTACTCTAATAGGAAATTAGAAAACTAAAAGTACTTTTTTTTTTCCAGTCCGCATGTCATCCCTTCTATTCGCAGACTCACTTACGATGTAACCATTCAACTATTTAAATACTAAGTATAAAAACATTGTGTACCTCATATTTGACAAGGCACACTGACTATATTTAACTCTAAGGTGAACATTAAAATACTAACTAGTAGCATATGTCAACCAAATATGAATTTCGTAAGTTTGTGCTAAGGTTAAAATGGGGAGATACATGAATTAAAACCAGACTACAGTTAAACCGGAAAATATTACACGAACACATAATCATTTGTTACTAACAAACCAAATAACTAGTGCAAGACCAACTTAGTAAGAACAAAATAAAATATCATAACTGTATCATATTAAGAAGTAAAACCCAGAGATAGGCAAGCAACATAAAACAAAATTCAACACAGCCAAACTAAACCTAGAAGACTAATTTCTACAATCATGTTTTAAATGTCACTAAACATTACAATTCATTTCTACTTCAGATGATTCCAAAACCCTTTAAAATGATAAAAGTCAACCATTTTCCAAATTCCACCAGCCACCATTTTCCAAATTCCATCAGCCAACAACACACCATATCTACTAACTTAAGGCACACAAATTCACTAACTTGCAATTTAAACAAAACCTAAAATTCACAACAAAGTCAAGAACGAAAAGGCAAAAACAAGAAGCAAAAGAAGCCACAAGGAGTAAGGAATCTTTGTAGTTTGCAAAATTTGAAATATATAAAGTAAAAAGACACAATTTTTAAACTCAAACATAAAACTTCCATATAATATTACATAAACATACTCATCTTTATCTCAATCTACTACAAACAAGTTATTCAATTTTCTCTTTGATATATGCCCGTTACAAAATCGTTTCAAGTAAAAAAGTTCTTAGAAATTTCATATTTTTAGTGTCTAAATACTTCACATGAAAAATACTATGATGGACCACCTTTGTGGATAGGTGTTTAAAATTCACTTGAATCACTAATGATGATGGCAAGTATAATTATAGATTTCTTCCCAAATGTTACGGCCTAGGCAAGAAAAGTGAGTATGTCCTTCAAAACTTAACAAACATCAATCAAGTCAACATCTTAGCCGTTAAATCATACTTCCAAAGAGTGTAATTCATCATCATTAGAGTTTCACATGACTTTTAAGCAATGGTTCACAATAGTAAAATTTCCCTACTAGACATGTATATCTAACAAACCTTACAAAACAAAATAATAATAACACAAGAAAATCTCAAATAATCACAAACATAAATAAACATAACTAAGAGCAAGAATTACTAGTGGCTTATCAAAATATTATAATGATAATAATAGTACAAAAGAATAACAAGAATCGTCCAGGTAACACAATAAAAATGTAAATAACGAGTAACTATCCACACATAACTCAAATAGTAGAGTTACCAGAAACAAATATGAACATGTATGAACACGCCAAAAATAAACTCTTTTATAAATCAGCATGTCTTTAAACTACATTGCCATTTTTAAACTAACTATTTTTATACTTGCAATCTTTAAACTAACTATTTTTAACTACAAATGCACATGCTTAATTTGAAACACAACACGACAATTCTAACATAAAGATTTCACTTTAACATGACAAAACTCGATGCTTGCACAACAGAAAAAGAATGTATGACAATATATAAAGGGAGCTCGATCCATAAGGAGGAAAAAAATATGCTCTTCTAATAGACACACATTATGGCATTACTTAATTAAAACTCAGGATGATAAAACTATACAATGAATCCCACAAGGCTAAAAAAAAAAATATAGATGATTGAATATATATATATATATTAATTTAAACATAAACTATTAAAATAAAATAAGATAGATTAACAGTCACAATAACAAAGGAAAAGCCATACATTCAAGTGTCATCATCAATTTAACCTTCAACAGAACAGTGTCATATTATTTGCCCAATGCAAAATAGCCAAAACAATAGACGTATGAGATTCTTTCACAACCAATAGGAGGCTACTAAAAGGAAAAGAAACGGGATTGTATAAAAATTAACAGCCAATAAATTGCTAAAATATTGGTTGAATTTTACTGCCTTCATCTTTCTATGCGAATAACAGATCTTTAAAGGCTTGTCAATTGTGATTGGTATTTTATTATCAGACATATGATAGACATCTTTCTATCTAATTATGCCTAAGTTTCACTTATGATACTACATGGCATTTAATGTAAACTAGCATAAGTATAAGCTAGAAGCTATTCAAGATTTCAAATAAATGAAATTTTTATAAAATAACATAACAATGTCAGTAACATACATAACAACTATTTTTATACAAATGCAAAACAAGTTAGAATTTTATGTCAATGTTTTGTATAGTTATCTTAACCCTTTTAAGTTTGATTAAATTTCACTAATGCAAATTGGAAACATGTCAAGATGATATAATGTACAATCCGATGAAAGTCACACCACCTAGCGCATGTTCAAGTTAATTTCACAATATTATCACATAACATACAATAGAAGTTCAATAAACACCTAATGAATAACAGTAAAAAGTAACACAATTGACAAGGACACAAAAAAAAATCAATAGACACCTCACCCACACAGCCTGATTGGACAGACTTGCTCTAATACCACTAATGTGACACCCTAAACCCAAATTAAAATAGAAAGTAAAATGTGTTAGTTTTGAAAGAGATTCGCAACGGTTCCAAAATAAATTATACGAAATTTATTTTAAGCTATAAGGTTCAAGAATGCCACACTCACACTTACACAAAATGCTTGCATAAAAATTTTCAATAAAATTTCATTTTATATCGAATATAGTTGAGGTTTATTAAATACAACTTTTGACATAAAACACGTCCTAAACTTAGAGACAATTAATTTCTAAATTTGAATAAAAAATAAAAATAACAAAATTGATCGATTAAATTAGCAAAAATCTAAATTAGTTCATAACTCAATAAAATGCGATAAATTACTCCCACCCAGTATCACCTATCAGAGCGTGGATCACCAACCGATAACCTGAAATGACTGCGCTCTCGCAAGCGCCAAACACAAGCAACGAGGGGTGCGCTTCGAAAACATGTAATAGTATAAAATAATTGAGAAGGACACGTAAAATATATTAAACACCGTATCGTATCAAATCACAATCAATAAGAATAATCAAGGTAAAACATTGATACAATCCACAACATCAAGTACGAAAACACACAAATCAAGTAATGTTATGCATGCTCTTATACTCTAGACTCCTTCTCTTTCTTTGGTACCATTCTAACTCTGAAGTACTTGGTTAGGAGGCTTGATACTATGCCACCACGCGAGTGGACGAACAATTCAAATTGGCCATGTCCTCATAGATCCCCTCAACTCAACCGGAGACACATATACGCGACAGTCGAGGTAAAGGTGTGTTGCATGGTAGCTCCCAACATTTGGAGTGCTACCTCTAAGTCACTTAGGAATTCCCCACCCGAATACCTCCAAGGTCTAAGAATTTTGCCCTAAGGCTCAACAGCAGACCGCCACGATCAGGCCCATTCAGTTGTACTTCCCCATAATCACTAGGCTTGTCAGGCCCTACCTATATGATGACCAAATAATCTCCACTTCAAAAATTATCAACAACTACTTTCTCCCCTCGTTGGCCTAGGTTACTTACTCCATTAAGAGAACCATTATTGGCACGGGTCGAATTCGTCACTATTCAATTAAACACAATATGCATTTCATGATATTCATCAAGGTGGTAATATCACACGTCAAGGAGTACACGTCGTCATTGTAGATTTACATAGTCATATATTACATTCAGAATTTACCATCATAATACGTCATTTCAAACAATAAAGGGTCTTCACTCACATAATAATAAAACTAGATCTTCACACACACCACATCAATTGCAAGGAAAATAATTACAATTCATCACATTTTATATCATATATCAATATCAATATCAAAGATAGATATAAACAAAGCACATAATGCATCAAATACGCAATTCTACAATAATTTAGCTATCACACGATCTTCAAAAATCAAATCAAACAACATCCTATAAAAGTTTCTAATTCATATTTTAATATCACAAAATTCAAGTTTGCTCATTAGTCCATTATTACTCAAAGGGCTTCTGCCATACGTAGCGAGCCCCGAATGAATTGTGGGAAATACAGTATTCTCGTTCATCTCACTTAACTTATACTCATGCATTTGAACTCACTCTCACCCCATATTTGCTTTGACGATTTCGTTTGTTTATACGTTTCAGCAACGCAATAGCATTAGCAATCCGGAGATATAATTATTTGATGAAGAGTCCATAGAATTATTGGAATGGATACGAACGACTCGAAACATCGGTTACAGATAACAACAACGATGCTGGAATTCAAAAATTAAAGCAATTCAAAGTCATACTTTAATTAACATGAATAATTGAAACAAAATAAATGTTG
This sequence comes from Cicer judaicum, assembly GCA_037974835.1. NCBI lineage: Eukaryota > Viridiplantae > Streptophyta > Magnoliopsida > Fabales > Fabaceae > Cicer > Cicer judaicum. The sequence goes on from JBBPBS010000206.1 coordinate 4,927,317, forward strand.
AACGCAAGGTTCGCTGAAAAACACTTACCGTAACACTGATGACAACGAGTTTTCACAAACTTTGACGAAATTGAAAAACGAATATTATAGGACAAAACTCTCGATGTGTAGATCACCAAATTGGTCTATGTTATTTAAGACCAACACCACGGTGGCCAGAGAGAGGGCTTGAAGGCAGCGTTTCTACCGACACTTATTTTTAAAATGCATTCCTTTATTGTTTTGAGTATTGGAAACAAAAGAGGGTGTCGAGAAGAGTTCAGATATGGTTTGTACTTTCACTTTTATGGAATATGGTGGCTGAGAAATTTGTCTAAGAGTGATCATGGAAATTTCAAAGTAAAAATGGGGACTAGGTGCTCTGTCTGTTATGGCTATGGCACGTACAGTGTAGCAATTACTAGACTGGGCGCCTAAAATGCAGCCATGTTTAGTTACTGGGGGAAATAATATGAAAGAAATGAGAATGTTGATTTGGTGCGGCACATTCTTGCTGATGGAAGGGATCCTTAGCTTAATTTGGTGCGGAGCATTCTTGCTGGTGGAAGGGATTTTTAGGTTTAGATTAATAGGCAGAGGAAACCAGAATAAAATAAAATAAATTAAAACACATTTGAATAATTAGTTACAAGGCAATATTTTTATTTTAATAATAATAATAATACTAATTAAATAAGATATGGTTCCTGAAGTTTAACAACGAAATCATATATTACCGAATAAAAAAATAAAGTAACTAAATATTTGAAATATATATATGTATATATATATATATATAAATAAATTATATAAATCAATAAATTAAATTTAATATAATAGTTATCATATAGAAATTTTAGAGTGTTACAAATATTGCATGATATTTGATTTTTGTGAATTCCAATGCTAATGGTTATTGTATGGACGATGTGCATTTGAGTGTTCTTGTTTCATGTAATGAAATTATGACTTTACTTGAATGCACTACTTGTTTGATTTTCTTATGTTATAATTGATAGAACTTGATTGTTCATTATGATTGGTGTTTACGAAATGTTGAGACTTGATTAAGATTGATTAGTATGTATATAATGATGTAAATTCTGATGAAAATTGTGGAATGAAATATATATACAAACACATAAATTTTGGTGTATTTTGTGAATTTATATTGAGTTATCGAGTTGTGATCATTGATTTGATATGAGTTAGATGTTGGGGATTTTCAAAGTGCAGATTATTTGGTCATCATATTCGGAGGGTCTGACAAGCCCAACAATTTCGGGGAAGTACATTTAAATGAGCTTGACCATTGAGGGATACGGTCAAACTTTAAGGTATGATTGATCATACTATCTAAATCATGACGAACATTCTAAATTGTTTTCAAAACCAATATCAAAATTCTACTCATCTAGATACAATCATCAACACTTTAGAACCAATTTTTTAATATGAATTTCAAGTGATTTAAAGTTAACATTCACGATTTAAAACCAATTTTTTTTTAACACAATCCAACATAAAATAAAAATAATAAATTTATAGTCAAAATTAAAACTTTAAACGTAAGAGACATATTTCCTATCTAACTCAAAGTTTAGAACGAAACATCTTTTTTTTTCTCTAAATTGAGTTTCAACAGAATAATTATAATTTGTACCTAGTAAAAGTCAATACTTGATGTTTTAAACATATAATCCATAAGAAAATCAATGTTTCAATCAATTAGTTATTAGATCAAACACTTTAAATAAATACACATCAAAACTAAATATTTTAAATTGATTAAGGGTGAATTTTGAACTTTAAAACAACTAACTAGTGAGGTATGACATTTGATAACTAAGATTACCTGAATGAAATTAATAACTTGAAACATACAGCTGGTCAATCAAAATTATTACTTCCAACTATTCACATAAAACATGAGTGCAAAAACCATAATTCAATAGACAAGCAATTTGCAACAAGTAACTAACATAATATTGTCAACAATTAAAGCTAACTCAAATCTTAACAAGTAATTTCATGGTTTATTTACTCATTTAGGTAGGAATTTCGAATCCATAACACAATTAGAGTAAGCAAATAATAAACAGTTAATTAGTAATCTCAAAAATATGTATAATAATACAAAAGCATATAACACTTAACACAATAATATAACGGGAAAACAATCATAGTGAAAATAATTACTACACAAGAAAACACAATTCACACGACTGACATTCGACTAACACTAAATCGACATTCGACTAACACTAAATCGACATTCGACTAACACTAAATCGACATTCGACCCACTCGACCTGATAGAACAGACCTGCTCTGATACCACTAATGTGACACCCTAAATCCCAAAATAATATATATCATAATTTATATCATAATTCCTATAAAATTTGCAGCGGATAAATAAAATTATATTTCAAGAAAATAAAAACTTTTGTAAGTAATTTAGGATATCATGTTTCTCAAAGTACACATGCAACAATTCAAATTTTATTACTCAAATAAAACAATTTAATCTCAATAAACTTGATTTAATTCTAAAAACTTACTAGTACTTCTAAGGTTTTCATACAAAAATTCAATTCAAATTAAATAAATAAAATAAAGTTACAACCCTTATTCCCGGTATCACCTATCATAGCGGGGTTCCTCCCAAACATGAACTTCAAGACTCATTAACCTGAAATAACTGCGATTTCGCAAACACAGGGCCCAACCAGTCAAACACAAACAATGAAGGAGGTGAGTTTTGAAATCATGTTAATAGTATAATATGAGTAAGAAGAACACACAAACAATCATAATAGAACCGTATCATAATCACTTTAGGATATATCAAAATATTTAATTAAATAGTATCATACTATAACATCAAAGTCACTCAAGTAAAATAATCATCTCATTATAATATGCATCAAATCATCTAATTAATATTACCTTTAAAACACATCAATCACAAGGAAATGCAATGCTATGCATGAGCTTAGACTCTACTTCACAATGTGGTACCATTCTAACTCTGAAGTACTTGGTTAGGAGGCCATGATACTATGCCACCATCCCGGTGGACGGACAATTCAAATTGGCCCTGTCCTCATAGATCCCCTCAACTCAACCCGAGACACATATACGCGATAGTCGAGGTAAACGTGTGTTGCATGGTAGCTTGCGACATTTGGAGTGCTACCTCCAAGTCACCTAGGAATTCCCCACCAGAATACCTCTAAGGTCTAACAATCTTACCTTAAGGCTGGACAGCAGACCGCCACGATCAGGCTCATTCAGTTGTACTTCCCCATAATCACTAGGCTTGTCAGGCCCTACCCATATGATGACAAAATAATCTTCACTTCACAATTCACCATGTTTATTTTATCCCCCCGTTAGCTTAGACTACTCCATTAAGAGCACCATATTTAAGAATCATCGCTATCTCACCATGTATGGGGTACTTCAATATTTTCATCACAATTTTATAATATCATTAATCATAAATAATCATGATCATCGTATAAACTCATCACAATTTTATAACATCACTATCATCAATCAAAAATCATCATTATCATCACGTAAGCATATATCAAACCATGCATCCATATTTTATTCTCACATCCTATAATTTCATCTAGGCAAACATGTACACATAATTTCATTCAACATCCAACATGACAATAATAACAAATATCAACTACCACAAAAGTATCGAAAATTAAATCAATCAACACCTTATAAAAATGTCGATTTTACATTTTAATCTCACAATTCTCATATTTCAAATTAATCAATTTATCTCTCAAAGGGCTACTGCGGTACGTAGCAAGCCCCGGATGAATAGTTGGAAAATACGGTTTTCCTGTTCTTCTCACAATATATTATACTCATGAATTCAAACGCTCTCTCACCCCTTACCTTATTTCGACGCTTTCAGACACGGTTACAATTCCACGAGCAAACAATATTTGTTCTTTGACTTTTTGTCCTTCAATCGATCTAACTCGATAATTTATGGGTAAACGTCAAAAATAAATTAAGAGAAAATAGTCTAAAAACTAATTTCGAAATTCGGTCAAATAAAATTACCATAAATCATAAAACCAGTCAGTGGATAATATAGCCACTTTTCACATGGTCGTTTGGCGTTGGTTTCAATAAAATCGGAGTTACGGTGAAGGAGAACGATGCAGAATAAGTATTTCTGTAAACGGCGAAATCGAGTATTTTAGGGAGAAATTGAGGTTGTTAAAAATCTGAAAAATTGTATTTAATTGAATAGATAAATGAGTAAAACAACATACTGAAATTTGGACGAAAACAGAGAAACTATTTTGGGACAGTTATGGATTGTCGGTGTTAAACGATACGATTATTGTTCGTTTCCTCTTGATTTTAGTGGTGTTGGCCGTAAGCTTCCTTGTTTGTTCTTTTATTTTGTTTTATTAACAATTTAAATCATTTTCGCACATGGGTGAAGCCCATTAGACTCCTTTTAGGTTTTACTATTACTATTTTATTTTATTAAAAATAAAAAAAAAAACACAATTTCATTAATAAAACTTTATTAATATTTCAAAACTAATAATTTATAAAATACCTTTAAAATACATTAATAACCAAAACTCTCATATTCTAATTAATTACTATAATTACACTTATTTTTCTAAATATTTACGTTAAATTACTACATTAGGAAATATTTAAAATTATAAAATAAATAAATATATAAAATCAGCACTTTATATTAATTACTATTTCAAAATAAACAAATATAAAATCATGATGCCATAACAAGTATATAAAAATAAAGAGAATAAAACACAATAGTACCACTATCTTAAGATAATTATTTTTAAAATAAATAATTAAAATTAAATACATTTAAAATTAAATAAATATAATTAAGTACACATTTAATATTAGTTAAACACAAAAAGAATGTTATTTTAATTGGGTGCACGTTTATACACTAAAATTTTATTCTTCAAAATATTACACTAAAATACTATTACTTTTAAAAATTTATTTAGTATAATAATATAAAATATTTATTATTTGTATCTTTCGTTTAATATAATGTGTATGAAACTAGCACATCATAGAAAACATGCCTATAACAAAAATTACTAACAAAATTTTATCAACAAATATTCTAAAATAATTTTAACATCAAATTAATTATTTAAATTCTTATTTAATTAATAAAATAATTTATTATCAAATTTAGGATGTTACACAAATAATCTGCACTTTGAAAATCCCCAACATCTAACTCATATCAATTCGATGATCACAACTCGATAACTCAATATAAATTCACAAAATACACCAAAATTTATGTGTTTGTATATATATTTCATTCCACAATTTTCATCAGAATTTACATCATTATATACATACTAATCAATCTTAATGAAGTCTTAACATTTCGTAAACACCAATCTTAATGAACAATCAAGTTCTATCAATTATAACATAAGAAAATCAAACAAGTAGTGCATTCAAGTAAAGTCATAATTTCATTAAAGGAAACAAGAACACTAAAATGCACATCGTCCATACAATAACCATTAGCATTGGAATTCACAAAAATCAAATATCATGCAATATTGACATAAATTAATACACAAAAGTTCCATAGATATCTAAATCATATTTTAGTCCCCATTGTTACTAGTCATATATTTCTAATTAATTACTAGTCAGAATTACAGCATTCCAAATCATCTCACCTTATATGTTATACTCATTGAATCAAACATTCTCTCACTCATTTACCTCAATTGGAACTTTCACCAAACATAACAATCTCTACGATAACAACGAATCCAAACAACTTGACGTGCTCACTTCTTTTTCTTTGTAATAGGGGCGAGCAATAACCGAAAAAGGCTAAATAAATATGCAAATATAAACCCATGTAGATCAATTATAATTATTTTAACCTTCTAAGCGATGATAAGTTCCATTGTAATTAACTCAAACAACTGTGAACTTGAGAAAAAACATACAACCTAACAATATCGTCATTTTCCAGTTGAGCTTGAACTTAAGGACGATCAATTATTAACTATTTGTAATGTATACTTTAATATGTTTTTTATAATACATATTAAAGTATACTTTAATATATATATATATACACGTCTATGTAAATTGAATTATATGATTAAAATCAATAATTGTTATATCATTTTTGTTTAAAGAAAAAATATAGGCTAAAGAGAGTTAGAACTTTAAAATAGAATTTAATATTTTAAAATTTAAAAATGAAGTAGTCACATAATAATTAAATACAATAATGAAAATTAAACATAATTCAGAATGAATAGTGTATTATGATTAAAATAAAATTAATATTTATCAAATAAATAAAATCTTTGGTTATATAATTGAAGCATAGTTTATTTAAAAATACAAAACTAAAATTTGAATTTAATTGAAATTATATTTATTTTTAATTTTTAACATAATTTTGTTTTTAATAAATCGTATACAATCATGTCTATTTATAGAGAGAAGAGATATAAATGTATAGCACAATTGTATTAATTAAATAAGTTGAATTTATTTTATTTATCGGACTAAAACTATTGAGATAAAGCAAAGTTTGCCAAATCAAAAATAAATATTAAACACAAAAAGTTAACAAATATAATTTGTAATTAGTTATATATATAAACAAAAGGTTACTAAATTTAATCGTATAAAATTGATAATTGAAATTCAAAGTCCTTGGCCCTAAAATCCCAAGGAAAGAAGATGAACTCTAAGGCTTTGTCAGCCATTGAAGAAACAGAGAAAACGAAATGGGAAAATCATAGTGAAGAATCAGATGTTGAAGACTTGTACTTTATACGAAATTACACACATATTTCTCTAACAATATTTTGACAATAAATTTAGATTTGTTGTTCCACTTTTTCTTAATTGTTTTTTCTATTAAGTAAGCAACGAGTTAAATTAAAATGTTAGTTGCAACCATTTTTAATATAATTAAAACAACACTCATTTTGTCTTTCCATTTTTAATACTATATTTCGTATCCTATCTAAATGATCCAACTTAGATTAATTTCTTACTCAATCATTTTAAAAATATAGTTACACGATAATACAAGTGATAAAAGACAATGTCTAATATGATTTTCTAGTAGATAATTATATATATTAATATTTATAAAAATACTTTTAAAATTATGAATATTAAACTTAATATATAGGCTGTGTTTAAAGGATGGTCTTCATTATGGATTTATTTGAAAAATTATTATTTTTGATTTGATGCATCATACCAACACATTTGAGAGAGATTTATTTTTTGGCTCGACATTTGAGTTAGTGATGAATGTTTAGCAATTACTATTTCTTTGAAATAATATAGTAATTAGAAAAATGTAAAAATTAACATATTATTAATTAACATTATAATTTTGACAAATTATTTGATTCCTCATATAGACCATTAATGATTAATATAATATTAACTTTATATTTATTAATATAATTTAATGCGTAGATATTTTTTAATACATAATACTTTACTTTTCTATTTACACAAAATCTTTAATGAGTGAAATATGATATAACACATTAAATTATAATTCGGTTGATCAAACTTTTAATATTCTTTTAAAAGTTTAATATCCTACTATGTCATTAAAATATAACTAAAATTTTAACATTATAATTCAATGAGTAAAACATATAATATATGAATTAGTTGACTTTACATTTTCGAAAATATTCTGCTTATTCTTAAATGTGTGTTTATAAACCCATATATAATAATTACTCAAATAAACTCAATTGAAAATAATACTCTACAAACAAAATCAATAAGTTTTATTATTTTTGAAATTTTAAATCTAATTCACCTTAATAATAATAAATTATAGTCTATATATATTGTGCCATCCGTGGGACACATTCTAGTTTTTTTTTTTTTTTTGCTTGTCAATTTTTAATTGGTTGTGTCTAGAGGCTGATATTTTAGTGGAGTGACCATCTAAGAAATTTTCACAACAAAGTTAAAACTTATTATTTGATATCTTTGTCAAAAAGTCAATATATCAAATCTCAAACTATTATTTCTTTAGGTCTCTTTTAGTGTCATTGTAAAATATTTTCACTTAGACATCTAATAAAATTTTACCATATATATAGGAGAGAACAAAGTATCTTGGGGGGGAATAGGATATATAAAATTGATTATAAATATTTAAATTCTTGAAAGTTTATCTTGAAGAATAATAGTTTCTGGGTTGTAAGTCCCGTGCGAAGCCGACGAACAAGTGTTTAAGGGCAGTTAATCCTTGAAAGTTTCTTCAAAATAAAAAGACAAAATTTTAAATATGGATAATCTCTTTTGTAGAGCTTCTTCTTTCTCATCTGCTTCTACCCAAAACTGCCCAGAAAAAAGAGAACCCATCAATAGTGAAGAAATCACTATTGAAGACTTCCAAAAATCCATAAACAATTGGCAAATCCCAAAATCAAAAAAGATGAGGTCTATGTATCTAGTCTTTTCAAAAATCTTTTAAAAACCGACTATGTTATCAAAACAGAGGAACGTGATGTTACTCTTTCTGACCCCTTTGAAACAATAAATCTTCTTTCCTCTAAAACGCTCAAAAAACACGCTGACAGGAACTATAACTTCATTCATATAGGTCTTGTTCAAGTTGGCATAAAACCTCTAACACGAGAGGGTTTAAACACTTCAATCCTGTGCGTCCTAAGAGATGCAAGGTTCTTGAATTTCCAAGATTCAATCATAGGTACAGTTGAATCTAGCCTATGTCAAGGGCCAATATGGTTTGGATGCTCTCCAAATTTTTCCTTATCCTTAAAAGATCCAAATATTACAAGGTCTCTCGTGTTACAAATCAAGACCCATAATTACAAAATGATAGAAGGGTCTATTCCTGTAGCTATCATTTACAGAGTTCATTACAAAGCAATGTTTTCAGCCTTTACGGCAATAAAAAACATTGAAAACAAAAAAGGCGAAACCCTATTTTTACAAACAGACTTGACCAAGGCAAACACTGTTATTCCAAAAACCATCCTCTGGATATATATTGATCTTCCTAAAGAATGGATTCTCGAAGGAGCTGCTAAACCACAGTCTCTACAACAGTCAAAACCAAATAATAATCTCAAAGAGGTCATACAGTACAACGATGGTAGAGTAAAACTAAGTTTTTCAAGAACTTCTAGTGCCAGATATTCTGATGCTAGTTCTTCAAGACCATCTCCAATCGTTCTTTTACCTCAAAAATTAGAAACCTTCACAAAACCACGTTTCTCGTGTTCCAGTATTCCGAGTGCTTCTTTCCAAAATGTTGACTACTCTACTAATATACCTCATCAAATTTACACAGCACATCAAAGCACAAATGAGGAGCAACAAAACATTTCTCCTCCAACTTCACCATCTTTTTCTGCCATAACTGAAAATGTTGTTAATGAACTTAACGTTTTAGAAAAAGAATTTGAAGTTAATAAAATGATTCTCCATGAAGATTTTTATGCTTCCAAAAATAAGGTCAAAAGAATTTGGTTCTTCAAATTTTTTTTAAAACAAAGGCATGCTATTCAGAATGAGTTTTACAAATTTATTTTACAAAATAAGACTCATTCTTTTTTTTGAATGGTTTGAATTTTATGTTAAACAAAACCGAATTTCTTACCCTTTCATGCAAAATCTAGGATCTATTAATCCCATAACGACCAAAAACAAAACCCCCGAATGGGATTTAGCAACTAGACAAAAGGTCCAGTCTGAGCACCCACCATTGAGACAAATCATAATAACGCATCCTGAAAAACCAGTAGAAGCTACTCCTTTCAAAATCCCAAGTGAAAGTTCTGAAAAGGATATTCAAAATATCCTTCAACAAAATAATTTTACAAATATTCATCTTAGTACTCTAGCCAAACAATTGACTAAGATAGAAGAAATTCGACAAAATACCATTGTCTCTTCGATTGAGAAGACTGATCCAAAACTAAAAAACCTAGTTTTTAAACCATTCCAAGTTCAAAAACAAGCCAAAAACTGTTTAAGGAAGGTAAGTCAGAATTCACCCAAGCCCTACATGAACAACTCAGTAGAATAGAACACTCCTCTACCTCCACACCAATGGTAGCTAAGGATACCTTTGACAAAACAGTTACAACTTTAGACCAAGTTTCTGACACCGAACAAAAACCACAAAACCTGTTCAAACTTCAGTGGCAAAAGGATCAGCCTTTAGCTATGGTCACAGCACCAGACTTAGGTTTTGAAAATAGACCAAATGTCCTCTCTCAATCCAAATTCAATGCCAACACTGTCTATGAATGGAACATAGATGGTATGTCTGAATATAACATTTTAGGACTCCTCCAACAAATGACGATGGCATCAAATGCTTATAAAACCCAAACTAATACGCCCGACAAAGCCATAGCCGAACTCCTAATAGCAAGATTCTCAGGCCAACTCAAAGAATGGTGGGATTACCATCTCACACCCGTTCAACACTTAGAAATCTTAAATGCAATCCAAACCACAGAGGAAGGAATTCCCATCCTCGACGAAATAGGAAACCCAATACCAGATGCGGTTGCAACACTAATACACACAATTAGCTTGCACTTCATAGGGGACCCATCACACTTAAAAGACAAAAATGCTGAACTTCTTTCCAACCTTAGATGTAAAAAACTTTCTGAGTTCCAGTATTAAAAAACACTTTCCTTACCAGAGTTATGCTAAGGGAAGACTTGAACCAACCATTCTGGAAAGAAAAATTCCTTACAGGACTCCCAACCCTTCTAGGAGAAAAAGTTAGAAATAAAATCAAAGAAGTTTATGGGGTAAACCAAATCCCATATAACCATTTAACTTACGGGGAATTGGTTAGCTTTACTCAAAAGGAAGGTTTGAAAATCTGCCAAGATTTGAAACTTCAAAAGCAATTAAAATGGGAGATGAAAAGGACTAGGCTAGAACTAGGATCTTTTTGTAAACAATTTGAAATACCCATGACCAATATCTCGAAAGGCTGTGACGGATCTTGTTCGAAACCATTTAGAAAACCTCATAGAAAATCTTTCACCAAAACAGACAGACTTGAATTCTATAAAAAAGTCTAAGCCCCAAAATTCTTTCAACCAAAGAAAACCCAATTTTTACAAGAAAAGACCTTCCCAAAAGAAGTTTGGACCTCTAACCTCAAAACAAATAACTTGCTATAAGTGTGGCCAGACGAGACACATTTCTAGGTATTGCAAGAGAAACAAAAAACTCCATGAACTCCAAATTGATGAAGAACTAGTTCAGAAGATAGAGGCAATTCTTTGAGAAACCTCTGATGAAGAAACTGTTACAGACTCTAGAATAGGTTCATCAGAAGACGATAAACTGTTACAGTTTGACGAACTGGGAGCCTCCGATTCTCTTAGTGATTTAGAAGCAAGTACAAAATCCATCAATGTTCTAACAAAGGATCAAGAGCTGATTCTTGATATAATAAAATAGGTTGATGATGTAAAACTTCAAAAAGAAATAATTGGAAAACTATTCAATATTTGAAGGAGTTGATGATTGGGCCTTACTTTTGAGGAGTTGGGCCATGATTTCAAAATATTCTTCATCGAATTTTGCCGCTGCTAGTTGAGTTTGGGCAAAAGACTTTTGGGCCAAGAATATAGTTACCATTTGGTCTGGTTTCTTTATTCCTTGTTTTTGGAGCCATGTTGATATTGCTTGCTTCTTGAGACTTGATGGAATTGAGAATTTTGTCCACCATCTGACTTTGAATTTTCTGACAAGGATGGTTTGAGTCTCTTTTAGGTTGATGTCAAAATACCATGCTAAAACCCATGGTAGAAAGAATTTTGTAGAGAATAGAATTAGGGGGTGGAAAATGTGTTCTCTGTCTGTTGGTTTGTAATTTGTTTTGTACAATTGGAAGCTTTCTTGGACTTCCGTTTTTAAGATATCTGGAATAGAACCAAAGAACTTCCACCAATGATCAAACCATTGAGGAATTTTAGAAGGTTCCATAGTAAGGTTAAAGAAAAATAGCCAAGTATGGCTAAATTTTTGGTTTTGGATGAGAAAGGTATTATACCAGTCTTGCTGATAATCCTAGTAATTAAAGGTTCTGCAATGGTTTATTGAATTTTTGAAATCGAGTGGGAATTGTTTTAGTGTGTGTAAGTTTGGTCCCCATTCTGATGGTGGGATGATTTTGTGGATTTTTGCAGTTGAATAGGCAATTGGACCTACTTTTGGGTTGTCTTGAATGGTTACAGAACCTGTACATTCAAGAATAGAATTATAATAAGGCTGGGATTTTGATAAATCATATGGTTTAAGAAACCAGCCTTTTGGGAAAATCTTTGAGATGACGGATTGAGGATTTCTATTATAGAAATGATCCTCAATTGTCCAAATGTTTTGGTAATCAGTTTTGACAAAATATTCAAATTTTTGTTTGAACAAAGTATTTTCAGAATCATTTAAAATGATTTTTGAGGTTTCTCCTTGAGAGAGTTTTGAAATTATTTTACAGGATGGTTCCTCCTGTAAGGTTTTTGAAATAATTTTCTGAGAAGGGGTTTTTGAAGATTCTCCCTTTCTCCTGTCCCGCAAATGAAGGCAATTGAATCTGGAGGGATTCAATTTCTTGTTGCAGTTTGTGGAGTTTTGCAATTTTTTGTAGCTGTAGATTTTCTTCAAGTGAGTCTTTGATTTCTTGGAAATTATCAGGACCAATTGTTGCTTGGCTGGCAAGCCATTTTTTTAATTGGTTTTGACCATCATTTTCTTCAACAGCTTCTTTCTCAAAATACACATGCAACAATTCAAATTTTATTAATCAAATAAAACAATTTAATCTCAATAAACTTGATTTAAGTACAATTACTTGATTTAATTCTAAAAACTTACTAGTACTTCAAAGGTTTTCATACAAAAATTTGATTCAAATTAAATAAGTAAAATACAAATTAAAACCCTTATTCCCGGTATCACCTATCAGAGCGGGGTTCCTCCCAAACTTGAACTTTAAGTCTCATTAACCTGTAATAACTGCGATTTCGCAAACGCAGGGCCCAGCCAGTCAAACACAAACAACGAAGGAGGTGAGTTTTGAAATCATGTTAATAGTATAATATGAGTAAGAAGAACACGCAAACAATCATAATAGAACCGTATCATAATCACTTTACGATATATCAAAATATTTAATTAAACAGTATCATACTATAACATCCAAGTCACTCACGTAAAATAATCATCTCATTATAATATGCATCAATCATTTAATTATTATTACCTTTGAAACACATCAATCACAACAAAACAATCACAAGGAAATGCAATGCTATGCATGAGCTTAGACTCTACTTCACAATGTGGTACCATTCTAACTCTGAAGTACTTGGTTAGGAGGCCATGATACTATGCCACCATCCCGGTGGACGGACAATTCAAATTGGCCCTGTCCTCATAGATCCCCTTAACTCAACCCGAGACACATATACGCGACAGTCGAGGTAAACGTGTGTTGCATGGTAGCTCCCGACATTTGGAGTGCTACCTCCAAGTCACCTAGGAATTCCCCACAGGAATACCTCCAAGGTCTAACAATCTTGCCTTAAGGCTCGACAGCAGACTGCCACGATCAGGCTCATTCAGTTGTACTTCCCCAGAATCACTAGGCTTGTCAGGCCCTACCTATATGATGACAAAATAATCTCCACTTCACAAATTCACAATATTTATTTTCTCCCCTCGTTGGTTTATGATACTCCATTAAAATCGTCATCTCAAACACAAATTGAAATCATAATTATTTCACCAATTATGGGGTTACTTCAATATTCTCATCACAAATTCACAACATCATTATCATTAATCATATCTCATCATATAAACTCATCACAAATTTATAGCATCACTATCATCATTCAAACATCATCACATAAACTTATCACAATTTTATAACATCACAATAATTAATCATACATCATCATCATCACATAAAACTACCACAACACATCCATCTTTTGTTATCACATCACATAAACTCATCTAATCACACAGATATAAATATATATATATATATATATATATATATATTTAAGTCGACACCCAATATGACAATAATATCAATTTCACACATTCAATGAAATTAAATCAATCAACACCCTACAAATATTTCTATTCTATATTTTAATCTCACAATTTCAATATTAGTAAATTAATTAATTTATCCCTCAAAGGGCTACTGCCGTACGTGGCAAGCCCCGGATGAATCGTTGGGAAATACGGTTTTCCCGTTCATCTCACAATATATTATACTCATGAATTCAAACGCTCTCTCACCCCTTACCTTATTTTGAAGCTTTCACACACGAATACGATTCCACGAGAAAACAACCTTTATTCATTGACTCTTTGTCCTTCAATCGATCTAACTCGATAGTTTATGGGTAAACGTTAAAAATAAATTATGAGAAGATACTCTAAAAACTAAATTCGAAATTTGGTCAAGGAAAATTACCATAAATCAGAAACTCAATCAGTGGATAATATAGCCACTTTTCATACGGTCGTTTTGGCGTTGGTTTCACTCAAATCGGACTTACGGTGAAGGAGAACGGTGCAAAATAAGGATTTTGAAATTTGGACAAAAATAGAGAAACTTTTCTGGGACAGTTATGGCTCTCCAGTGTCAAACAATAGGTTGTTGTTGTGTTTACTCTTTGGTTCTACGGCTGCCCTTCCAACTCCCTTCCCTTCTTTTGTTTGTTTTATTTTATTAACAATTAGGGTTCATAGAGTCAAATCCATTGGTCTCTTTATTTATATTTTATTATTATTATTTTTGTTTTGTTAAAATAAAACTAATAATTATTTAAACTCTTTTTTTTTTAATATTCCTCCAAACACCATTTAGTTTTCCAAACATTACTAATATTTTATAAATTAGAGTAATTAAAATAATTACTATATAAAACATCTTACTAATAATCAAAACTCTCACATTCAAAATAATCTCCACAGTTATACTTATTTCTCAAAATACTCACATTATAATAATACCATCCTATTAGAAAATAGTCAAAATTATAAAATAAATAAATATAACATCAATATTTTATATTAATTACTAAATCATAATGAATATATATAAAATCACAATACCATAACAAATATTTAAAAATAAACGAAATCAAACACAATATCAATAACTATAACTATATATATATATATATATAATCACAATTTCAAAAT